>CM056172.1:25627828-25827812 GCA_029691765.1 Entomobrya proxima | reverse complement strand
CAATATTCAATTCTATGGTAAACTTGTTCCAGGAAACTTTTCTTCAACATGCTTCGTTTGCATCCGGATGCATCCTTATCCCTGCACTATCTTTAGTACCTATACCTCTGTACAAATGTAATAAAACATCGCGTACTCACTCACTCGGTTCGAATGGATGTTACAGAATACGCCATAGAGAAAGTAGTAAGTCAGCGGCTGCAAATTTCTCTTTTTGTTTAAAACAACAGTCTTCAAGTGCAAAGTAGTTTCTCGTTTCCACTGTTAAAATTGTTGCAAATTTCGTTCAAATAACAGAGTAAACTATAATTGGTTGAATAAATATGACTGACGTTCTTTTCAAATGATAGCAGCCAACACGTTATGTATAATTTGAAAACAAAGTTAAGCGAGATATTAATTAAGGATATTAATATGGGCAGTGGAAAAATTTGCATTCTGTGCTTTTCTGAGAACGCCACCACTTCATGTATTTCAACTTCTCCCGATGAGAAGGATGGCTTGACAAACATTTACAAGCTTATCGAAAGGACGAAAGGTACGGCATTCAGGAAACAACGCCAAAAGAATGGTCCGGAGGTGGAGAAACTTGAAGAAACGGGACTGCCAACAAACCTTGACGATGATGATGTTACTGAGAGTGAAGAATGTCCTTGTCTAGAAGACGTTTTGAAGAACTTGGAGAAGGAAAGCTTCTCAGTGTGTCATAACTGTAACAAGATAACAGCTAATGCTTTGGACTCTAGGATCCGGGCGGAGGAGCTGGAAAAAACCGTGCGACTGTTGCAACATCAACTGCTGGAACTACTCCGGAAGCTCCAACAGGAAGTGGAATTTTTTAATCAAGAGATGGTAAAAATTGAGACGTCTATCAAACAGCCTGCTAAAGATGGTTTCAACGAAAGGTCAAAACTGCAAGGAGTAACGCTAGTTCAAGACACGATATTGGAAGGTAAAATTTTATATATTAACATATTATTATGTATTATTGTATGGGTAATGGGTATTATTACAGGAAACTGTCCAACAGAATTGCTGAAGTTGTATTGTGTTTTGTCCCATTTTAGTTGTCACGGACTTTCGATTTTTCCAGTCCGACCTAAATGATAAATTGGTAGTCAGCCGTATGGAGGAGGACGTAACTGAAACTGAACAAAAGGTAGAAGTGTTCGAGCAACCAATTCCAGAAATATTTATCCCAGAGGCGGCGGAAGAGTTGGAACTGGAAATAGTTACATTCAATACAAGCGTTATTGATGAATCAGAGCCTATGATGGAGGAGTCTGTAGGTTTGCAGTTCGATTGCCCCTTGTACTATGGAAGTCATTATATATTAGGGGGAGATGAAGGTGTAGAAGAAATTGACGCAACAAATGGTGGTGAAAGCAGTAGTGGGGGTAATCATGTCAATAGTCTGCACGAAACATTTACCTACGAAGATAAACCTGTGGTGATAGAACATGGTAGCACACCGACCACCCCGCCCAAGGAAACGACTAAACCAAAACAAAATTCGAGTACATCAAAGTTTAAAGGTATCAATCTCTCCAGAATGAGCACATTCAAAAGGGTCCTAATCAAGCGAGCCATGGAACGAGAAACAAAACGTAAATTAGATGATGATTTCCACGAAAATCCACTGATTAAGTATTATCTTCGTTACGACCCCGTGGCAGACTCATTTTTTGTGGGAAATGTGCAAGTGAGACTCAACGGGAAGAAGGACAAACTGAAATGCATGGGTTTTGGTTGCGACGCTTCATGGCTGCCTCCTACTAATTACGAGCATGCCAGTACTTTTGACAGAGACATCAGAAACCACGTTATTGGAAAACACTTAGGGGGGTTCAGTTGTCGGGTTTGCAACCTTGTACTCAACAGCTACTTCAAGCTAATTACGCATTTCAAAAAGCAACATCCTGGACAAAAGCCTTTGAATAGCCAGAGTTCAGTTAATCCCCGCCGTTCTAGTCACAAAAAAGTCACCAGCGCAACAGCTCACGGACAAACATCTTCTAAGCAGAATGATTTATCCCGTTTCAGTAGGAAACCCCCTAGGGGACTCCATAAGAGGACACAGTAACATCTTTATGAAGAAGAACTAAAAACACCTTATTCCCCTTCTGAGGGCTTGAAGCAGGTGCGAATTACAATGAAAAGCGCCATCGACAGTTTGGGCGATAACAGTAACCACCTTCGGCAGCAGTCCGCTACCTCCGTCGCTCCTGCAACTTACATTCATCAACAGGGTCATCATTTCCAGGAAACACCAGCGGTTCCAAAGACGAGGAAACGCAGTAAACCAAAAAATTAAAAGTGATTCCTCCAGGAGGAATTCCTCCTAAGGCTAGGTCAGCATGTGTGGACTCCTATTATAGTATTATTATAGTTAGTATTATAGTAATTCTTGTAAACTAGTTGGGCTATGTAACGTTAAATATTTTGCGAGGGGCAAGTTGAGACGGCAATCGGAAATTCATTACAATCTATTAATTATATTGATATTATTGACAAGGGATTTAGTAACTAAGACCAGATTAAAATGATTAATTGTATTACGTTTCCATTTTTACATAACGTTGATAAACTATTAAAGAAATTCAAAATTAACAGTTTTGCATCGATATACTACATAGTAATTTATTCACTGATTCAAGCAATCAAGCATAATTTTCAAACATGTTTTGGTTCATTTGACATGACATGGTGAATTTTATTCGCTGAGCAGAGTGCGCTGCCTGACGCTGCAGATTATTCGAGTTGGAAGCGACGCAGCTATTGTCAATACATGTTTTGTGCATTGCAGAGTGTAGTAGCCAAAGCGGCTGTAAGTGGAATGACTCATTGAGAGAACGGGTGAAAGCAGCAGCACAGCGGTACGGAACTCCGTCTCTGATTGTTGTGCCTAGTCTATCAGCTTATTGTTAGCATTAAAGCAGGTAGCATCATCCCTTGAGTTGAGAAAATACAGTTTCGCACAGGCTCCTTTGGCTTTTGGATAATTAACGTATTAACTTAACGTGTTCGTGTAGTTTAAAATGTTGAGTTGCTAGACTATACATCTGTAAAGCAGTTGCTATGGAGCAAGAAACAAGTTTTTGTGTAATTTGTAGTGCAGTAATTAGAAAGGATGTGGAGGAAAGTGGTGGGGGTGATAAGACTTTATCAAGCCTGAGGTGCCTGTTGCTCAAGAAATGTGGGGATTCTGCTGAAAATACACAGTTTCTTGAGGAGATACTGAGGAAATTGGAAGAAGCGCATTATGCCCTTTGTTCAGAATGTCATTTGGTGACTCAGGGAGCCTTGGAAAGTAAAGCAAGGGCAGAGGGATTGGAGGTCGAAGTGAGACAGTTGCAGGTTCGATCGGTTTAACTTTACTTATCAGAATCAGATTAATCTTTTAATCTGATATCAAATCTTAAACAAGTTTATTTTTGTTTGCAGGGGAAATTACTAGCTTTATTGCGTGGACTACAAGAAGAGATGGAAGTTTTTCAACAGGAAATGAGCAAAATGGAGGATATCATTATGTCTAGACGGGAAAAGATCGAAGAGGAGGAAGGAAATGGAAGTGTTGTAACACAGAGGGAGGAGGCAGACATGGTACGGGAGGAGATTTTGGAAGGTGAGAATTTAAATGAATACATTTAATAATTATATTTTAATTATATTTGTACAGAGATTAACTAAGATTGTAAATTTGTTTAAAGTGGTCACGGAATTGCGCTTTTACCAAGCCGACCTCCAGGATAAGCTTATCCTTAATCGTGTAGAGGGTCAGTCAATGTTAGAAGTGTCCTTGAATGAGGTGGAAGTGGACTTTGTGTCAGAGGTCAGAGTTGAAAGTGAAGAGGAAACCTGCAACATTAGCGATTTAATTAATTACGGAGAAGGCATTGATCTCGATGAAAATGAACATGAAAAAGCAGAGGAAGGCGACAGGATATTGGGAGAAGAGGAAAGCGACAGAATATTGGGAGAAGAAGAGGAAAGCGATAGAATATTGGGAGAAGAGGAAACCGCTGATTGGGATGCAAGTGAAAATAATAGCAGATTTGTCGGACACACTGTCGGCTTGGCGTCGGAAGAAGAGGAGGAGAAGGAGAAGGAGAAGAACATTACCAAGAGAAGAAAGTTGAGACGAAGCTTTGCTTGGAAAGAAGACTTGCCATTCATGTGTAATCTGTGTGGTGAACGCATAGCGACTCAAAACAAGCTTACCAGACATTTAAAACGAATACACGGACAATTCCCAGGCGCAGAAAAAGCCGAACGGTTTCGGAAACCAGCTGTACGCTATAATAATGAGGCGGTTGCGGAGGAAATTTTGTCTAAGGCACTAGTCTGTATGACAAAAAATGTAGAAGAGAAAGATAGAAACACAAAAACTAGGGCAGAAAGGAAGAAAGAAAGGCAAGAGAAGCTTGTGGCACTTCGGGCGCAATGGAAAACTCTGAGAAAGTCAATTCAGAAGAAAAACACGCAACCGGTGAGTGTAAATCTGAAACGGGAACGAAAGAAGCAGGTACCTTGCCAGAAGGAGAAGGTGGTTCTACAAAAGAAATGCAAGACTGGAAAAATCCGTGTACAAGGAAACGGTACCAACAAAACGAGTGAAGAAATGAAAACTACGCCTGCTTCAAAAGAAGAGGATGTTACTGATGCTGCAGTCATTGCGAGTGAGGATGTAAAGGAGGTACGTCCTGTTCCACCTCCTCCAGTTATAAAAAAGAAATCTAAAGTGAGTAAGCCAGTAAAGGAACAGCGTCAACCCTTGCGGAGAAGTACAAGGGGAAGATGCACGCTGGATATGAAAGATATTTTGACAGAATTAGTGACAAAGGATCACAGGAAGGTAAAGACAACAGACTTGGAAATTACGCCTGAAACAGAAACGTAAATGTTCGTGAAATCTAGTTGATCCTTTAATATAATGAAAAAGCAAAAGTTATCAAGTTGGCATAAGTTTGCTTAAAACTTATTTACGATAATATTTATTTTTATTTTTCGAAGTTTTACGCTACACACACTGACAAATCTGGGTTCGCCCAAGAATACGTTTCTGAAGTCATTGGTTTAGAAATAGAAAACATTGTTCATTTAACTGTACATATTCATATGCTTTGAAAGTTTTACTTTTTTAAATGTCATGTAGCAGAATCTTGCTTCTTAACGAATTACATTACAACTAACTTAAATCTCTTGTTACAAATCTGTAGTTGTAATAAGTAGTATTGAAAGTATAATATACGATACGACGTATCCGATTCGTTATGTTTTGAATAAAAAGTATATACATAATACATAAATTCACATGTCAAGCTAACACATTACATTTGCTATCGCTACCATTCAGTTATTCATGTTACGTCAGTGGAGAAACTTTATCCTCGTTAGGAGTCATCCACTTTAAAATATACTAGTCATTCAATCGTAATATTTTTAACTTTATTTTGTTATTAAGCACCTTCCGAAGGCGTTGGCCTAACGTACAGAGATGCCATATTTCACTTTCGCCAGCAACAGTATTGAGAAATGAGAAACTTTGTGCTTTTCAAAGTGATCGTTCTAATATAAGGATTGGTTCACATTTGTTGGTCCCCTTTCCTTTGACTGCTTGTTACTTTCGGAAAATGAGACTGCATTATCACAAAAATCCTGCTAAAATCAAATTAAAAGCTAAGGTCCATCTGCTGAACATGGAAATGTATTTTAAAACCCCAGCAGCGCAGCGGCTGGGTGACCGGTAGGGCTTAATTAAACCCAATAATGAAGTCTGGAATTCTTTTCCAAAATTCAATTTATGACCGTGTCATTCCGATAGTGTGGCATATTTAAAAATTTTATTGTCCACGTTCCGCATTAGGAACTGGCCAAATAGGTTGATTTTTTTGTGTTTCCATTTGGGACATTAGGAATATAGCGGAAGTATGGACGGACGAACAATCATCAATCAATATCAATTTATAATGTTATATTATATTCATTAAACCCATTTACGTAAGAAAATATAAACGTAAAAAATAAACCAAAAACGCGGTTCAAAAATCAATAAAATATAATACGATTAGGACTAGGACTGCGAACTTTAGGTTTTCTTTGAACCACTGGGACTTTTGGGACTTGGATTGCTGTTGACCCCTGACAATGCTTCATCAACTCCTTTTTTCCAGTCTTTACAAACAACCCTGCAAGCTAAAGCTGACTCCTGATTCATGTAGCCTTGAAGCACAGGAAAAATCTATGGAGAATGGATCAAATAATATACCTATATTATTAAATTAAATTATAGTCGAAGTATATTTTGCATCAAGTACCTGCGAAAATGCACTATCTCCAACCCCTCCAACGGGTTCTGCCGCAGAAGCCCCAGCAACGGCACTCGCACCTCCTTGCACATCGGTACTCTGTTAAAGTCCCAGTCCCAATACAATGTACTCATAGCGAAAAGTAAAAATGACTGAATTAAGTGTTATAAACTATGCCTCTCACTCACGGTTGTACGGTCGCCAGTGCTACTCGCACCTTTGATGGACACTTCTCCTAGCATTTCGGTTAGTTTCTTTGGGTCCATGGTAATACTAATATACCCCGAGAATCCACATAGACAGACTTTTGCTAAGTACAAACTTCAAAGACAATGCCGAGCAGAAAGCCCTTGACAACTGAGGAAGTGAGGATGGTGTGAATGCTGCAAGCAAACTCCGTTCTACTAAGAACATTGAGAGGTCAGTTTTGTCAAGTACTAATTGCAAGTACGAAGTATAAGGCACATTCGGGTTGTTTCTTTCTGGAAAGTGGTGTCGCTCTCGTGTCTCGTCCCCCAAATCAGAGCTTCCAATTCCAAGTAATCGTGTGTGCGAAAATTTCGCAGCGAAATTCGTACTGTGAACGGTGATATTTGAATAGTGAAAGTGATTCAACAAGCAGCATGACTGTCAATGTCCTAATAGATCTATCCTATAGATTCATCCTTATGTAATACGTATAGTTAGTATCCGTATTCCGTAGGTACAAATAGTACTGTCTATCTAGGTAACATGCAATGTTGCATGTTGCTACATAGTTGCAAGATGTCCATTTTTCATCATGTCATGCCTAACGTGTACGTGAAACGTGATAGACATGGCTTGATGGCTTTATATCACTTATCATTATCATGTACTACTTTTAATTTAAGTAACTTAAATCCCTGTTTCAATCAGAGTTTGGATCAGGACAGTTACTGAAATGCAAATTTTCATCAACTACACTCGTTGCATAATATATACTTGATAGGACATTCAAAATATAGTACTAATAATTGTGGTTCTGTTTCATAGTAAAAGTATTTTAAATGCACTCGGCTCACTCGACATTCGGCTCGGTTCTAACTGACAAAACTGTACAATCCAGCACTAGGATAATGTACAGATCGATTCAACAATCGACAGACAGACCTGCTATTGTTGTTTCAAGTTGCGTTTAGAGGTACCGTTCCTATTACAATTGGGCATAACTGTCGGAGATTTAATGCCAACCCAGACACATGCGCTTCTACCTACAACAAAGTCATTAAGTATTACATTATCTCACAAAACTGCTTAACACTTGTGCGATTTACCTTAACCATATAATCTAAGTTGATAATGCGACATCCTCCCAGGTTTGTGGGAGGAAGCGAAGATGGTATCGGCAGTTCCACATGCCAGAAATCGCTATCGTATGCCTGAACCGACTGGCCTTTCTTTAGTGTTCCTATTGCAGAAGTCGTTCTCTTTTGTTCGCTTTCCGCAAAGTATGTAAATTGCTGAAATATGAAAAAGTAGATTAAATTGAACTAATTTAGAAAAAGTTCAAGAAATGTTTTTAAAATAAAAATGAATGCACGTTCTAAAACTAACCTGAATAATCTCTACTGATAAATCATAAATTTCTCTATTGCTTCCATTGTCGACGTATGTTTCCACTAGAATCATCTCTCCTGGACAGTATCCCTTCTTCGAAAGCTTGACGTTAAGGATTAATGGCTCGCTCGCACACCACAGGCAGTAGAATGTTTTGGAACATTTCCACTCTTCAGGGAAGCCTACCATTGGATCAAGATTCAAATCCACTATGGCGTGTACAGTAATTGTCCGCTCAGTTTTGTAATCGAATTTCCAAAAGGATCTTTTCATGATGGCCGTTAACGTGTACTCCACTTTGCCATACTCGCCGATGAAGCTAGTGAACAAGTGATACGTTGGAAGTTGTATGGAAAAGGGGTATGATACTTCCCCAGACGGAATAATTTCCTCACTTTGCCCCCCTCCAATAAGAAACGCATGGTATTCGGAAAAGATTTCCGTGCTGTCAAATGATATGGTGCGCCAATAATGACCATGTCTGCTGCGACCAGTACGTACGCTGTTTGTTTCTGTCCAGTGAACGATGGTTTTTCCTTCAAATCCTAAGAGCAGACCTGAAAGAAGTAATTGATTGCAGAAAATTAGTACCTTGAATTTTAATTGTTGCAAATTTACCTTTGGTGGCTTCGTCCATATTGCTTTTGAAAACCACTCTGCCATTCACTGTTTGTCCGGGATAAAATACTACGCTCGGATTGGGATTATCAAGAACAATATGAAAATACTCCATATTTACTACACTACGATTCGGTTCATAGATTTACTCTGGACTATTTTTCCGTTTTCATATGCGTCCATGAAACTCGAAAGCTGCTTTTTATGCAGTCACTTTATAGTCTAAATTACAACATCTAAATATGTAATCAATTAATAGCAATATTTCTTGATACAATATGTGTCAGAGTCTTTACTTGTTTATGATTTTTGGTAAGCCATTAAATAATCGATAAGCTGTGGGATATCGAAAAGCTATTGTCATGTATAATCAAGATTAGCAAAATCAATGAATGCTGTGTACAGGCAATATAAATGCTATACATTTTATTTACTTTGATTGAAAAAAATTTGCTTTTATGTGATTACACTTAGAATAAAAGGGGTACAAAAGCCGTTTGAGTTCTTAAGTTCTTATCTGATCCAGATCAAAAGTTCAAAACTGTGACACTACTTACTATAGACTTTATAGCATTTTTATGCCTAGAAATTGGTGTGGAACAAAGACTTTGCATACAGGTTTGAATTCAGGATATATAGTTGGATAATAAAATACAAATTCATAGGCTCATGGATACCAATGACATTAGACTTGATTTAAAAAATCAATCATTGTTACGTTTCAAAAATATTTATGATAGTCTGTTTTTCGTTATTTCTTGTCATTTCTCTTGAAAAAGTTCACGGAAAGTGTACGAAAGCTTGAGATTACAATAAAAAGTAACCTCTTTAGCTAAAAATGAATTCTACTAAATTCATTTTTTTTCATTCATAAAGCAAATGCATAATGTATTGGAAGTATACGACTTTAGCTAATTTAGTTTGCATTGAAAAACGGTGAAACACTAGACAAACCTATTGACTAGGAATGCCTAATCAAATTATTAAACTAATCATCAATTAATTACTAATACTTGTAATCACAAAATGTAAATATAAAGTGAGCTGTGTGCGTGCCCGTCGGCTTACTAATTCAAAAACAAACTAATCTTGCAATCAAATCGAAACAATGTAAAGTAAGAATGAAAGGTCAATACTGTAAATGCAGCACAGCGAGACTTTTTCGTAATTAACAAAAAGAATTGGTTTCATAAGCATTACATTCACATTATAAATCACTCTATTTTATATCATTCTTCATGAAATGAGATTCAGTAAAACCACAAGTTCAAATTGTGTGCGAAACACATTTGCGTTCACGATTTATTCGATAATCCAAAAATAGCAAAGTTTTAAGACAATATATCTGATAATATTTTGTCTATTATTATTATGAATGGCAAACGTGTCCACATCCCACAGGACATTCCTTATGTCTTGAAAACCATTTGTGAAGATGTTCAACATGACCTCCATGGCCGCAACCTTGACACCAAGACATGAGTCCGGTTACTGTCATGTGACAAACACCACATCTTGCCACTGCTTTTCTACACCTGAAGCACAAGTAAAACAGAAACAAAAACGAATTATAATATGTATTGTATTATGCTTAATTATGTCTCGTAGTAACAATTTTCGGTTACTTATTACTTGTCGCAAAAATTTCCAGCCTTTTGAGTTAGGGGCTTTCCGCACTTTCCGCAGCAAATCAAGTAAGATGTACTTTCTTGAGACATGTGTCCCAGAACTCCACAATGTTTTATCACCGCGGCAGCTTGTGCGTATAAACGGTTACGTTTTAGCAGTTCTGTGTATCCATAGCACCACGCCTCCAAGACCCGTCTCTCAATGGGGAGTTTATGGACTGGGGAAAGAACAAGCCACACAGAAACCGCGGTTTGGACATCCCCTTTTAAAATCAAATTAAATTTAATGAGAGTGCAATTAGTTTGACGCGTTCTATTAAATATTTAAATGTATTATAAAGTCAATATGGTAGCCGGTAGCTTACCCTCTTTTGCGTGAAATTGTAGGGCTTTAGTTAAAGGCTCAGAGAAATCAAAAGCTGGAACTGGATCTACAAACTTGAATTTTAAGTGGCTCGTACGATTTTCTACTGCAACCGTCTCCACTGCCTCTTCCACATCTCTGGGTGAGCAGTCTTCTAAATGAAGGGGAGGAGAGCCTTCCCTTATTTCATGACGATGCTGAAATGCTTCTGCAGGAAGAACTGGACCATCCTAAAGTAAAAACGAGTACATTACTATGTGCAGTTCATCCTACTTTTGAATAGTATTCCAACTAAAATGTTAGTTTCTTGCATTGCAACTTACCTGGTTAATCTGAAATTCGTAAGTGGGCCCTGTCGGCATGAATAAGTTTTGAGTCATGTGCAGTCCTGCAGCAATTTCTCCGAGCACATCTTGATTTTCAACCTCAGAACTGGAATGATTTTGTTCTTCGTCGGAAATGTGGTCTTCATGTTCCTGTTTTGGTTTTGGGGGTACTTGCGAAACGTGATTAGGAGTCGGCAAAGTTACTTTCGTGGTTTCTACGTGCGGAATTGGTTCTGTAATTCTTGTGGTTAGGAACAACTTGGCGACTTCCCAAACCAGTGCCACTGATTTCAAATTTAGTGACAGCGCAATGTTTGCATTAATTTCGCACAATTCCTGAGGACTTCTTCCAGTGAGAATGTATCGCTCTGCGCACTCTACACGAAATCCATCACGCAACAATCTACCCGCTTCAAACGTAAAGAATAAGCTTTTTGCCAAGTGAAACTGCTCGTCTAAGGCAGTGTGTTTTCTATTGAATATTGGGAACCGAGGTGTGGAAGTTGCATCTTGTTGATATGTTGTTATAGCCTGAGCGATTTCCCCCCTGCGAATGTTAACGGCCAAAGCTTGTGGCATGGCCTTTGACGCTGGGCGCATTGCATCCTTAAATATATTTTGCCAGACGGTGCAATCCTTTGAAGTGGACAAAAATATATGGGGACTGCTCTTCCAGACTATGCCAGTAGCCACATCTCTGTAAATGAAGAAGGCATGATATAAATCAATTCCGACTAAAAGTCGACGACTTTATCAATTTGCTAAATTAAAGAGCTCTTATTGCTCCTAACTTGTGCTTTTCAAAAGTTGCAAATGGCACAAATGGTCTGCGAACGTCCCAGACGCAAACAGATGCGTCAACTACTAGCGAAGTACTACCAATGTGATTTTTCCGCTGTGGTCTCCATTTCACCCTGCCTACCGACGCAACTGTTTGAATAGTGTGTTCCAGAGATGCTACACTGAAATCATGAGAATTAAACCAGTTAGTAATGAATTTGAAAAGGATTCCAGTTTTACGCTATTTCAGTGCATCTACCTTGTCACAGTCCACACTTTAATTGCTCGATCTCGTCCACCAGTTGCTAGCACGTTAGGTATGTCAGGGTGCCAATCACACGCTAACAGAATAATCATATCACTTTAATTAAATGTTATAAAGATAACAAGTCATATTTTTATCTAAAAGAAACGTACTGAAAACTGGTCCGGAATGTGCTGTAAAATTAAGGAATGGTCTTTCTCCCCCTTTGCGCACATCCCATAGCTGAACATTTCCGTTTTCGCTGACGGACGTAAAAGAAAAATTATTTTTTGGCAAGAATTGTACATCTCGAACACTTTCGGAGTTACTGAAAGGCAAATACAAACAGTTCCATAATTTAAGATTGCCTGTGCATTCTAAATGTGCTTTAAAGTCTGAAAGTGTGAATGACAAAATGAAAAAACCTTTTAAACGTTAATTTTGCTTCGCGTACACGCAAGTCGAAGCACTTGACAGTTCCATCTTGACTTCCGGACAGGAGCATAAACGGATCAGTGGGATGAAAAACCACCTTATAAATTATAAGTTATGATTACAATAGTATTGGGGGGAAATAGATGAGTAGAGCTTACAGTTGTAAATGATGCTGATGGCTTTGTTTCACAAACCTTATGTACAGTTCTTTGATGGTCCGCAAAAACATGTTCTTGTTTTGCTCTCGTAATTTTGGACAAATTCCAGAGGACCACTGCCCCATTTGTAGCCCCCGTGGCTATTACATTTTCATCCAAAGTACTCCAAACAACGTCATTACAAGAATAGTTAAGATTTAGATGCTTCCCAACACGGAGATTCGCTGTCTCTGTAAAGCAGTCTTCTTCAATGGACAAAATCTTGAACACTAAAAATCATGGAAATTCCAGTTACAAAACAAGTTTAGCAAAATTCAGTTTTATTGCTGATCTAAAAGCGACCTATTATATTATCTATACTGCTCACCATTTCGACCAGCAACTACAACACGCGTATTATCTTTATTCAGGGCTAATGCATTCGCAGGCCCGTCACCGAGATTGAAACTGAAAGAGCCGGCACTGTTGGAACTTCCATGTGGCATACCTCCATCCCCTCGAATTGACATTTTACAGTGATATAACTATACTTTCAATTCCTTTCCATATTAAGCGTTCATTTCATTTTCTATTGGTTCCCGGCATTCATTCCGGTATTTAACAGAAACGACAACTAAGACAATCCCATAGTAGGTACGTTATCACCGCACAAACTTGATAAAATTGCTCTGTGCTCAGGCATCAGACCCCTTCCAAACAACATAGTTTGGTACTCCACAACTCTTGCAAGATAACCACGCAAAAATTTTCTTTAAAATGGCAATGCTTATCAACACCCTGCAAAACCATACAGGGCTCGTCAAACAAAACCAACAGTTGAGCTCGGTGGAAGATGTTGGACGTGATGATGACAGTATAGTACCGCAATACATGCAATGCACACAATACAAATCAGGGTCTGGTCTTCGGAATCAGGTGTTCTGCTTTAGCCTGTGTGCAATGCAATGCACGAGTTAGCAAGCGGTTTTATGATTAGACTTGGGCATTTAAACACGAGTTCACTGGCACTACCTTAATTAAATCATACATTAGATCGAGATCCAAGGGTTCTGCCAAACATACATAATTCACATTTAGCACAAAACAAAGTGTAGCATGTGCCTAATAATAATTGAAAAGACCATGAACTTTCAAGGGACATGATTTGATTGTTTTAAATTTAAATTAAAACACACGCGCAATATTAATTAAATTATCCGTGACAATGTTCTTCACGGACTTGTTCTTGACAAGAGGAAGGCTTCCGATAGGATCCTTCCTCATGTTTATCGGCGGCTTTAGTATGGGAAGTTGGCTTACCCTGTTCCACCAGCTTCAAGTGGAACGTGACCTTGTAGATCATGATCTCACTGTTTCCGGCCACCACACGCACGAACCATTCCTTCTTCTAGTCATTCTGATTATTTCAGCCCCAGCTAATTTTGACCTGCGCGATACTTTGCGCTCCACATGGTTAAAACTGAGTCCCGGCGGTGGAAAGTTGACAAAGCACTTCTTTGTGGTGGGCACGGAAAATTTGTCGCCCATGTTACAACGACGGGTTGATCAAGAGCAACTAATTCATGGAGACCTACTTCTCCTCCCGGAAGTGGTCGACTCATACCATAATTTGACATTAAAGTTAACTGAAAGCTTGACATACATTAGTTCGTCGATTCCATTTCGGTACGTGCTAAAATGTGATGATGACACGTTTGTGAGGGTGGACGCGGTTGTGGAAGAACTGGAAGAGAGGCAAGCAAGATTAAGAGGCACACCGACGACATCCATTGGGGGCGTCAAGGGTGGCGATCCATGCTACTTTTGGGGATTTTTTGACGGAAGAGCCAGGGTTAAAACGGCTGGGAAATGGAAGGAAAGTGGTTCTTATACTTTGTGCGATTTGTATTTACCATACGCCCTGGGAGGCGGATACGTGATCAGTAAAAAGTGCTCTGATTTTATTGTGAGGAATCAGGCAGTTTTAAAAGTCTATAGTAACGAGGATGTCACAGTAGGAACTTGGCTATCCGTTATACACCACGAGAAACGGTACTTTTTTATGCTGTTCCACTAGCTTTTATATTTCCACCATTTGCTAACGAGTCTGTGTTCTTGATGTTCTAGGCACGACGTCCGATTTGACACAGAATACGAGTCCAGAGGCTGCAGTAACAAATACCTAGTGCAGCATAAAATTAGTCAGGCCGACATGCAGGAGAAGTTTGGAAATCTACAGAAAACGGGAAAACTCTGCCAAGAAGAATTTCGACGAAGACCGTCCTACGAGTATGATTGGGGCGTGCCACCATCCCAGTGTTGCAAGCGAAACAAAACCATTATATAGACTGTTACATGCAGTATTTTAATGATATATTACCTAGCCGTAGTTGTGCGCAAATACTCTATTTTCCATTCACGCTTTAGCACTCATTTAATCGCATTTATTACAAGCATTTATAAATCTCATTTGAATTTGGGTATATACATTAAATAATTGATTGTATCACAGCTTGGTTTGCCGTTTAAAATATGTCATTCATTTATATCTTGGATTCGGCATGGATAGCAATAACTGGATCATCAGTTTCATTCGTGATGGAGATTTGAGCTTTACCATCAGATCCAACGGTGACTACAGTACCGGTGCAGGAATTGTTTTCCTTGCTACCAGAAATTATGTCACAGTAGCGTCCGGCTGGCAAGCATGTCTGCAAATATTAAAAATATTTTGATAATTTGAATTTTGTTTTCATGCTGTAACCGTTTCAAAAGAAAGTTAATTTCAAACCTGAAAAGTTCCGCTTAGAGGATAATTGTCCCCATTGATTGCAATAAAACCTTTGTCTCCTCTGCAGAAAGCGATTTGATTGCTATCGTTGGCCCACCAGTCATTCAATCCGGTCCCATGAACGACGTTCCGGAATTTGACCATATTATAGATTTGACGCCAACGGTGCTACGAAATATAAAATATAGGAACATTAGCATCTCTATTCTCTATATATATAACTTTTATATTACTACGGGCTACGTCCTTCAAAGATAAAATTATTTATGAAAGGTAAAACGCCTACCTCGCAAATCCAACCGTTTCCACAAGACAAATCAGGATTTATCGTTGGTGGAATAATTTCTCCGTTATTGTTAGGTGGGCCAACCTGCCGTAAGTAAATACAAAATTATACCCATAAATCAAACTAAATCCTTTAGTTCAATCCTATAATCATAATGAATCATTCATTCATCTGTGCTAACCCAATCGTTCTGGTCGGTGCCTCCCTCGAATCTTTGTTCCCAGTAGTATGAGCTCATAACTCTGGTAATTCCGTATGGATGTGCCAGCATGAAAGCGGTGGCCATTTTATATTGCCTTGACATTCTGAAAGTGACTACAGAGCCACCTCCACCGTGTCCACGCTGATTGTCATGGTTGTCAATAAAGACGAGAGCGTTGCCATCGGGATACAGTCCCCATGCTGGTCCCCAATTTGCCAAATACTTAAGTTGATTGTTTCCACGGAAAGCATTTCCTAACTCCCTGCCAAATCTAAATTCGGTCACCCGACCCAAGTCAAAGTATTGTTCTCCCCGAATAGGTTCTGTATCTGAGAGGTCGATAACTTCTTGGTAGATGAAAGGTCTTGCATTTGCGGCAAAGCCATGAGCTGTATTGAGATTCTGAAGTCTCTTGAATATCTCGTTCATGTCTGCAGGCCACATGTGCTTGGATGCGTCCACCCTAAATCCAGCGATACCCATGTCGATAAGCTTGTTCATAAGCTCAGCAATATGAGCGCGTACATATTCCTTTCCTTGATCAAGATCCGTGAGCGACTGTAAAGCGCAGTTGCGCACTTGAATGGGGTCATTATAATCCTCAATATCACCAGATCCACTTGGACACTTGTCGCGTCCATTAAAGTCTTGAGCAGAGTACTCTGGAAACGTTTTAGTTCCACCGTTGTATGGACTGCCTCCGGTACCTTGACCAGACATGCCCGCGCCAGTCATATGGTTAATGACGAGATCCACATAGATTCGTACGCCAACGTCGTTACAACGCTTGACCATGCTGACAAACTCTTGTTCGGTTCCGGAACGGGTGGTCATGACTCTGTACGAAACTGGTTGGTAACGTTCCCACCAGGGACGTGGCGGATTACTGACAATGGCATTTTCAGTTACTGGGGAAACCTGAGAATGTTTTTAAAGTTTTGATATTAGCACAATCATATACAAGCAGGGGTGTAATTTTTAATCACTGTCTTGTACCTGAACGCCGCCATAGCCGTATGGTCCAAGAAAACGCTCGCACTCCTCAGCAATCGTGTTCCACTTCCACTCAAACAAGTGAACAATGGTGTGTCTTCCAGGTGCAAAATTGGGGTCCCATTGGGCAACTGCAAGCCCAACAAAGGCAAATAGCAATGCTGCTTTAAAGGCCATAATTGTCCACTGTCAAGCGTGTCTGTGACCGTCCAAACTCCAGACTAGATTGAATCTGGGCCAATGTTTAGACGGTCCGGTATTTATACGCGGGCCATTATGCCAACGTACCTATGTCCTTCACACAACTACCATCTACAGAGTAAAGTCTGCAGAAAATTATGCAATCATTAATGATGCACAATAAATTAAGTCTAGCTTAAAAGCATAAGTTTTATTTTTTGATAATTACGTATTGACCCACGTCCTTGTGTCAAACTCTTGAAGTCCGAGAAAATGATTGATTGAATTGTTTTTGATTCGACAGTATTTGACGGGGAAAATCATGATTGCAATATTTTTGTGAGACCGCCGACTGTGGAAAATATAATGTAGAGATGTATATACCGTAATACTAGTTAGTATGTGTATGGCAGCAGTTGTCGTTTTGTAATAAAAGTGAAATTTACAGTTGTCAACTATGTCAGTTAAAATGCTACGTGTCAATTGATATCATCTGTTACTTCACACCAAACGTTTTTGTCAACTCGGTACAATTTTTATCTTCAACATACCTATTTTACAATTACCATATATGGATAGGTAATAGATAGCAGCAGCATCATATCAAAATTTCAATTTTTTAGGTTCTGATGCATAATATTACGTTCAAGTACCAAGTTTCAACCATCTTCAAAGTTGGTTTTTTTTCCTTATATAACATTAGTTAACCAATCTTCGGAAAAATTCAGAAATGCCGACAAAAATAAGCTGAACATTACTACTTGTACATAATACTATTACGTATTATGGTCACGTAATAATACTTCTTTAGAAAGAGTGGATGAATGAACTAAAGCTGACACTGGAGCTATTTATCGTAACTCATCGGATGAAGAGTCCCATATCCATTATAGGCCATAGGAATCTTTTGGATAATTTCACCTTTTTTATAATCGTTAGCTTAGTAATTTAGTCGCAACTTTCTGTCCCATGGAGGCCCATGTTTTAAAAGATATTAAAACATAATTTTTACCGTGTAATGCAATGTGCACTCGAAATTAAATTTCAAAGTGAGTAAAAATATTTGCTGAATTTTAAATACTGTATCAAATTGTAGTTTATTGCAAGAAATAAATACAAAAAATCGGTAGTACAATGTCTTTGTAGACATTTCTGCAGGTGCTCCGGTAGAAGAAAATTGCCAAAATGCAGCGTATTTGCAAAAATCATTTTCGGCTATAGCTTGGACTCTGCATGGATAGCAATAACCGGGTCATCGGTTTCATTCGTAATGGAGATTTGAGCTTTCCCATCAGATCCAACGGTGATGACGGAACCGGTGCAGGAATTATTTTCTTTGTTCCCAGAAATTATATTACAGTAGCCAGCTGGCAAACATGTCTGAAAATATTGAATTTCATACAAACAATAATTTTTATTTTCAAGCTGTCAGCAGAGATTTTTCATCAAAAGTTCATATTTAAATTCAATCTTTTATAAGGAAAAATGTTATATAATGTAAAATATTTAATATGAAAGCTTGGCTAGCTCGGAGAGCATGAGAATAGGTAATACGGAGTCGCAGGTTCTAATACGTTAGGTCAATTGTTTTATTTAGGAAACATAGTTTACGAAAACCGAATTACCTACACATTTAGATACAATCCAGGCTCTAATTGTTGAGTACGAGAAATAGGGGCAATCCAATACAAGATTCTCCGCCTACTAGAAATCCCAAATCCAGGGACTTCTACAGAGAGGCAAGCCACTACCTGGCCATGACCATCGTCTGTCCCGCACTGAACTTACAAAGATAAGTTCGTGCTTTTATATGAGTTACAGAGTTCAGGTTTTTACGCCTACTTATCGTTCGATAGATTTAGGAAGGAGTAGTTGAAGGTTCTCACCATTTAGACTGATCATTTTCAATTGCCAATTATTAAATTAAATAAACCCAAATCTCTACATTACAATATTCCGAATAAAACTCCCTTATACTTTCAAACCTAAAAAGTTCCGCTTAGAGGATAGTTGTCACCATTTATTGCAATGAAACCTTTGTCGCCTCTGCAGAAAGCAATTTGGTTGTTCTGATTGTTCCACCAGTCATATTCAACTTGGTACCATGAACCACGTTCCTGGAATTTAACCATATTGTAGATTTGACGCCAACGGTGCTTTAAAAGAAAATTAATGTTTGCAAGTGAAATAACATACAGAGGATACAATATCTGAAGATATAATTATGCGGAAAAAACCTCGCAAATCCACCCATTTCCGCACGATAGGTCTGGGTTAATTGTGGGTGGAGTAATTTCCTCGTTTTGATTTGGTGGACCAGCCTGTAAAAAAATATTTTTATGCAATTCTTTTACAAATAATAGCGCGATCGTTTTCATGTATTGTTGGTCTACCGAAGTGTTTCTGTCCTCGCCACCCTCGAATCTTTGGTCCCAGTAATACGAACTCATAACTCTGGTTACTCCGTACGGGTGTGAGAGCATGAAAGCAGTGGCCATCTTGTACTGCCTTGGCAATCTGAAAGTGACCACACCACCATGATTTCCTCTTTGATTATCATGGTTGTCAATAAAGACTAAAGACCACAGCGTTGCCCTTTGGCATTAAGCCCCATCCGGGTCCCCAGTTGACTAACCACCGAAGTTGGTTGTTTCCGCGGAACATGTTCCCTATAGTTCCATACCAAAACGGAACTCTGTAACTCTTCCCAGACTGAAGTACTCGCTGGCTTGAATGGGTTCAGAGTCAGAGAAGACGATGACTTCTTGGTAGATGAAAGGCTTTGCGTTCGGCGCAAACCCATGCGTTGTATTGAGATTGTGAAATCGTTTCCAAATTTCTTGCATGTCAGCAGGCCAGATATATGCTTAGCTGCGTCAACTCTGAATTCAGCAACTCCCATGTCAATTAGCTTGTTCATAAATTCAGCAATGTGGGATCGCACATATTCCTTTCCTTGGTCAAGGTCTGTCAGTGATACTAAAGCGCAATTGCGACATTGGATGGGGTCACTAAAGTCCTCAATGTCCCCGGACGCGGACGGACACTTGTCGCGGCCGTTAAAATCCTGGGCGGAATATTCTGGATAGCTGCGATTACCACTGTTGTAAGGACTACCGGCAGTGCCTTGTCCAGCAATACCTGCGCCGGTCATGTGGTTTATTACAATATCCGCGTAGATTCGTACGCCAACATCGTTACAGCGTTTCACCATGTCAGCAAAGTGTTGCTCATTACCAGAGCGAGTGGTCATTATGTTGCATGAAACGGGTTGGTAGCGCTCGTACCAGGGGCGTGGCGGGTCATTGATAACGACATGTTCACTGACTGGGGAAACCTAAGAATTTTTCTACTGGACTTTTATTCGCTAAAAATATACAAGACTTTGGCGATGATTTATTAAACCTGAACACCACCATAACCTTGCGGTCCCAAAAATCGTTCGCATTCTTCAGCAATCATATCCCACCGCCACTCAAATAAGTGAACGATTGTGTGTCTTCCTGGAGCAAAATTGGGGTCCCATTGGGCTACTGCAAGGCCAACGGAGACCAACAATATTACGATTTTTAAGTTCGCCATTGATTTCCAGATTTCCCAGTACATGCAGTGATAATTTCTTCACTGGTAAGGATGAACAATACAGGATCTAACCAGGGTCGGCCATGCTTTTATGTTTAAAATATTACGAAATTAAGATGCAAAAATTCATTAAAGTGTTTACAGTTTCAGTTAAAAATAACATTTTAATGACCTATCACAATTCGCAAAAATGTGATCGGTACTGTATAGATTACCTAAGTACACATTATCTAAATCTGGTTTTGATAGCTGATGCAAGAGTAAATGAACATAATATTGAAAATGGAGCTTGAGCTTTATTAATTGCTATCAAAAAAATCTTCGTATGCTTTTAAACAAACCTTTCCATCCAGGCAGATTGACACACATTTATTGGTACACATTCTCACAAATTCAACATAGCTATCATATAATATTTATTCAGATCTAGTTCAGATAATTCTTATTTACTTATTGTGTAATTAAACTACTTGGATGACCTTCGAGCATTTCTAATTTCTGATCACCAGAGATACGGTCCATTTTCATATTATAACTAAAAAGTTGTCATCGTCGTACGAGGATTTTTTATTGTTATATTGATTGATAAGGATAATAACATTCTACAATATTATTCTTCACAAGCAAGAATTTTAATGAAACATTCAAACCTTGGAACCTTTAGATATTATTTATAGTACGAATAGATCTTTTAATCATTCTCATCATCAACAACGATTCATTGGATCAAATGCAAATAACATTTCGTAAATTTGACTTTAGTACATAGTGATACTGGAAGTTTCAAGTCTAAAATGAAATTGCATATTCCCTCAATTTTGAAAACCAGGAATTGTTAATTATTCTATTGAATGAAAAATAAAAGAGTTGGAACAAATCTCGAAAGATTTTTCTAAGAGATTCATTCCATTGCTTTAGAAATGCTTCTGTCATAAACCTTAATAGGCACCACCGGTGATTACACAAACTTTTCGTTTGTTCAGAATCCTCAACTACAGAATAAAAAGATTCAACTAAAGAATAATTGTTATTAGTTTCCGTAATTATTCTATAAATGGTATACCCACCTGTATAAATGAGAGATAGAAATTTTTAACACGAGGAAATATAAAATATCCAACTAAATGTGGGTGAGATATCTCCAGCATTGTACCACAAATTTTGGTCGTTATTCTAATGAGAATCTTTAGCATAATTACGACTTATGACATGCAATAAGATATAAAAATAGCTCATGGCTCATATTTCATTTATGGTCCAGTTTTGGGACGGGATGATATGGAACTAAACTCATGACTAAAAAATCGTATAACTTATATAATTAATCTTTGGTTTTCGGTTTTTGACAATGCTGCTAAACTCATGGTAATAATAAAACTGCCAGATCATGAGTAAGCATAAGAATATTTAACAAGGACGTGTGTTGTGATTTTACCAGAATTATAACATGCACTACCAACTACATTTTACATGTAACTTAGATATTTGCAGCCTTTCATCCTGAATGTAACCTTCTTAGTTTTTTGAGTTATGATGCAAGCACGCATTCAAACTCACAAACACCACCAGTCGAATTACAATACATCATCATAATTATTCAGCCGAGAAAACAATGATTATTCATTCCCCTGCCTGTTCAGTGAGTTGTTTATAATTTTTCAGTATTTAAAAATAACACAGCTCAATGTAGATGGTAGTTGGCTGATGTTGTGGCAGAAAATGATAACGAGGACGGAGGATGTTTAATCGCCATTTTATCAATGAAACTGAAGTGGAAAAATGAATTGCTTTGCAAACAAAAATGATTTTGCTTTTTTGTTAACCTTTACCTGTCTTTGTGTCTCGTGTTAACAAATATTATACTCCATCCTATGTTTCCAGCCCACAAATTTTAACAGTACACATTGTGAATCTGAGGTTTATGCATGACTAAGTAATTTTATGTTTATGTAAGTTATATATATACGTAGGCTTTACAAATACTTATCGGGCATGCTGTCAAGAGTATGATGAACAATTAATAAGTGTACAAACGGTTTGCAGAACTAGTCAAGTTTTTTCCTCAGTAATCATTTCAAAATTCAAACTACATTGAAAATTTCGTTTATTTCTAAACACTATTATTGTTCATACATCATTGTAAGTTATTATAGTTTTTATTTTATTTGTAAGGTATTTTTGATGTGACACAAAAAAATCTACTCTTAAACAAACAAACTCAACACACGGTTTGGCAAACCGGGTTTGCCCCCTTCAGCACAGATTTTTAGAACACGGATTTGTCCCTTCACGTTTCAACAATCATTTTGAGCTCACGATTTTTGATTAGCAAATTTATTTGTTGAATTATCATTATTTATTTATTTATGATTTATTTTTTGAAAGATTAGTTTTTACGTTTAGAAAGATGCCTGAATTACCTGTGGTGATTAATAGACAGTGTAGTTCATAGTTGAACACTATGATCCATTGATCCATATATAATATATAATTGATAAAGCTAGAGCTGAAGTATTTGAATTCGAGACAAGACCTCTTTGAATGTATCACATTCGTATATTTCTTAGAACATATTATCATTCCTGTTCGAACGGGATGATTTAAGGTGATAATAGGAGGTTTGTTTTAAATTGCCTGCAAAAGGGTAGATTTTGTGTGTCCCCACCGGATGTTGTTACACACTGTTCATTCAGCCTGTCGTTTTTTCCTAGGATTTCTGTAATCTCTTATTCTCATTCATGATTTTAAGTGATTCACTTGTGAATGTTACATGTACTCGTGAATATTTTACGATGGAAACTGGAAGGATGTACCGTTTTTGCGTTCTTTTTCCTTAAGATATTTAAACTTGCAATATTTGTCACTTTGTCAACTTATTAAATACTGTTAAGCAACTAAAATCATTTTCAATTTTCGCAGTAATGGCAAGGCTAGTTGACTGATTGTTTCAAAATTGTGTCTAGTTCAAGCGGTAATTCTTATACTGATCAATTTGATGCATACCTATGTGCATTTTTGCGTTTGTGGTTTCTTATAAAAGCATTTTTATGCAGTCGTAATTGTCATATTTTCATTATCTATCTTGCTGTTATGTATTTCTAGCACTCACCAAATAAGACTATAATATTTGTTTTGTATAATACCGACTAGTAAGCTTTACGTTGGTGTGTATGTCAAGATAATTTACCCCACACATTCATTATACGAAAACTCCAGTACAAAACAAGAGATGAGAGTAATTGAGTAATCTTGTAAAAAGGAAATGTAAAGTGAAAAACTGGGTTGGCTTGATACTTGGTACAAGTTCCAATGTAGTAATCATGTTTTCCTCACGTATTGTGCATAAAACAAAGTAATTTATAATTCAACAACGCTGCAAATCGACTGATCGAGCTTATATTATTGTTTGACAAGTTTTTCAAATATATTTACTGACATTGAATAAAGCCTGCAAGAAAGTGCATGTTGTTGCAATGTGAAATTAATTTTAATTTCGTATTGAGTTCTTAAATTGCCAGTTTTTTCTATTGTGTTGTTAATCAAATGTGTATCTTAAGACATATTCCTATTGTACAATAACAAATAAGAGCTACGGATGGAAACTGCAAACTTTTTGTAACAACACGCTACGTTGAGTATACAAATATTTTTGCATACAGGTATTTAAAGAAACATCTCCATCATGACACAGTTGTGTTGTTACAGGGTTTGGGATGGAAGTCTAGAAAGATTTAGAAGAAGTGTTCTGATTCTCTCTGCGATTGATTTGGTAAAGCATTTTTTCTCTTCATTATTATATAGCATGTTAAGATATAATGTAAACGAAAAATCTAAATTCAAATAATTTTACAGCTTGTTGTTAGCTCAGTTATAGCCTACGTTGGAATCTCATTATACAAAGTCTCCTTTATTGATTCCGAACCGGACCCACCCAATTCTGGTAGTGGACTACTTGATTTGTTCAGCAGTAATGAAACAGATTCAGAAGAGAACGAAACGAGACTGCTTTGTGAAAATGGAGAAATTGACTGTAACGGAACGGATGTAATAGAGCATTTGAATGCAACGGGAAGATTTTTCCCGACAACGCCATACTTTCAAGGTATTCATAACAAAGCAATCACTGCAGCAACGACAATGGCACAAAGTCTTTAATTCGATGAATGATTTGATTTTTCATGTTTTAGTTGTCGGGTACCGAATAGCAAAATCAATTCAACTCATTATTTACACGGTCCAGCTTTTCATTACTGTGTTTCTTATTCGAGGACTAATGAGGGTATGAATTATAATTTAAATTTTGAATTATGCCTAATTTGTATTGAATTAAAATAATGCTGTGTGATGTGGTTACGGGAAAAAATTTATGTGGTATTTATGTAGTTATGACAAAAACAAAATCACCAAAATATTTCTTCCAAAAATTACATATGGGGCCATTATTTCAAGTCATGAGGAGTGAGGAGCACTCTTTGAAGTAATGCAAATTAGCATTACTGAAAATAAATTGTCTAATTAACTTTGTTTTCTCAGACGGATACACAGACCATGAGAACGTGGCTAATTGTGACTGAAGTTATCACAACAATAGTGTTTCTTATTCTGCTACTCTACCTATTTGGTGACTTCAAAGGACTAACCGTTTTAATTCTGGTTGCATATCTTGTGTACCAGTTTATTATGATAAGGACAGTGTCAAGATTGATACGTAGAACGGAAATCGAGTTGACGCAGTTTGGATCAATTGTCGAGTTTTAATAGCTAATCAAATTGTTATTGTATAAATAGGTTTTAATTTAAGGATAATGCGTAATAAAAACAGTAGGTTGGAATAAAGTCAAAGAATTTGATTGAATACAATTTTAATATATAAAATCGTGTAAACCTCTTAATGTGCTTGCTTGAGAAAGCAGGTTAAAACGACAATATTGAAACAACAACTTTCTCGCTACCAACAACATTTCTCCCTGTGCCAGAGTTAGAAGTAAATAATTTGTTATGAAATAACAAATTGCACTCAAAGCATTATTGAGACCGACTTGATTGAGATTGACTGCTGGATAACGCAGTTCCTGCGTATTGTGCATGCTACTCTACTTTAAACTTTAAAATGAACTGCTTGGTTTGCGAATCTGAAACTTCATGTACTAAGCCAAAAATCTTTCATTTTAAATAATGAAATTTATGATATTCGTATTTTCCCTAAATCATGAATATAATTCTATTTATAATGTGACGATAAATTGAATCAATTCTTTTTTTTAACTTTAAAAAGTGAACATTTATTCTCTTCAGTCACAAGTACCCAACGAACTATTATCACCTCATGAGGGTGGTTCGCGTTCGAACTGAAATTTATCAAACTTTGTTTCATAGAGGATATAAGTAATATAGTTGGGCAAAAGTAAGCAGCAAAGCTATCAAAAATATAAAAATCAATTCATTCAAGAGAGAAAAGTGTAAACAGTATTTATAATGATTTTAACATCTTTTGCATATTGCGCCATAATCTCATACACAAAGCTTTTCATTATGACAATGAGATTGTTTCGTCACAAAGTGTAAAAATTAAGTATGAATAATTAGGCTGGAATATCAATTGTCTTGTCACATTAGTCACTTTATACACGTTTAGGTATTGCCGATGTAAGAACTGCTTTATCGTTTGAAGAGTGTACATGTTCTATGTCTAGGATCTTTCATTTATAAAAAACCAACAATGCATCATGTCTTGCAATGCAAGATTGTTTGAATGGAAAAGGAAATCTTACATTGCATTGTTGTATTTAAAGTGCATACAGCGGAGTATTCTTCTTAAAATTACCAAGATGCATTCTCTGTGGTCCCAAGGTGCATGCGATTGTAGCCCCAATGTATTCTCTGTGGTATGTTTCTTCATGAAAAGCAATACTAGCTAGTCACAAAATGCTAATAGTCTGTTGTTATAGTGTTCTTATTCACTCATACTTAACATAATCCAAGGTAAGATGTTTTTAAAAAGGGAAGAGATAACCAGTTTAGTACGAAAGAACACAAGTGTGTATGTTTTTTATACATTTCGTAGCACAGATCACTTCATGCAGCTTATCATAATGTTGAAGACAATAGGCGAGTGCTGCTTTGCCGGTATTTTGACCGACTTGCCAGGATTAGAAACCATGGTTTTTCTACAATTTTGTTCTAATGAAGCAGCATGTCTGAAATCAAATCTTTAAAAAGCAAACAGCGATGCACACTTTCTGTCGAGTGCGTAACATGCCTGGAAGTATCAATACCAGTACTGTCCACCACAAGATAGAGAAACCTTACAAAAGTAACGTTCCACAATATTTGCCACTTTCATAAACAAGTACAAGGACAAGCAGGGCATAGGTAACATTTTTTACGTTTGTGTAAGCTACGTTACTAAAATCACACACATTTTCCTATTGGGACTGTACATCAGTGGACACGTTATGAAATAGTAGTGCGTATTAAGAAGTTGGACTAGAAACTCGTTTGTACAACCTACAATTAGTGGGTGAGTAAACAAAAACAACATTAAGAACAGACTCTTGGTGCATTTTCATTTTGTCCTTCTATTTGTAATGCTGTTGTGATCTATATGTATTGAAAACTCAAGATACGCTAATAAGCTGCAGTTAGCAAGTAGTAGTAAAGAAGCACCTACCTATATATTCATGTTATCAAATTACCATCTGAAACCGACTTCAACCTGTTTGATACAAACAAACTGCTTTTTGTGGGCTCCGAGTCTCCTTGTCGAAAAGAAAATAAGAAAATCTGCTTAGGGATTTATTTGGAGTGTAGTTAAATTTTTCTTCAACAAATTATCACTAAATGTCCATGTGATGATGATGTAAATGAAGATGATTCCTGTCAATATTAACAACGTAAAGCCACTACTTTCTTAGTTTGCTATTCTATAAGGAAGTTTATCAGCTTCTGTTGGTTTTGGAAATGGGGTTCGTCAGAAGAAGTCAAGGCAGAAGAAAATGATCATAAGTTAGTTAGCATATAAATAAGATTTTGTGTGAGAATGTTTGTACATGATTTTCTTTCTAGGAGCAACAACTGTGCCATTTCGTCTTATCTGTGATAATCTTTGCAGCTTTCTCGAAGACCATTACCGAGTCAGTGCTCTTTTTCTCCATCAAGTAGAATACAAGAATTGTACTGGTGCATGTAAAACAAATATTTTGGCTGTTATTGCCAATTAAAACTACTTACAATATTTTATATAAAAACGGTTTTACTACGCCCGCACAAACAAGTACCAATTATTGCAACAGAAGCAAGTAGTAATCTGCCAAGCAAGCAGAAGCGACAGTGTATTTGTAACAAAGTTTCCAACATTTCCATCAAAAGGACTGCTCGTCGTGATAATGGCAGTGTCCTTTCTTTTTGACATTTTCCACATTTTAAAACACTTGATGAACTCTGTAATCATTTAATTTCATTCAAATAAAAATTTAGTTTCTTCGTTAAAATCTATTTTAACAAGTAAAATTTAGAAAACGAGTGTTGTGGGTTGGATAGTGCTATAAATCGGCATATCAGCTAGCAGCCTTGCAAAATTGTGCGTTTCAGAATCAGAAGAATAATTGCCAAAATCAGCTAACGTCTATTGGCACAATGAAACCTGTAAAAGCATGTACAATGCAACCCCCAAATGCTAGCATGATTTTTAAAAATCTGTTCTTGTTATGCATCGCGATGCCCGTTATGGGTGCTATGGATCCGAGTAAGTGATTTTTGTAAAGAGAAGTTTAATGGCATTTTAAAATTCCCCCGAATTTCTTATAGTGTTTAATAAACCAGCGAATTATTTCCCTTTCAATTTTCTAGCACAAGAGGATTTTATTCTCGATGATGTAAAATGGGGACTTACCAACAGAAACAAGACAAATACATGTATTCTTCTCAATGGAATCTTTCAACTGATGATTCCATACGAAACAACTTCGGGCACAATGGTAATTTTTTGTAATTACATATTGAATAGATAGTTTCATTTATAACATTATCATCATTACATACATTTCTATTTTTAAAAGATGCTCTAATTTTAGAACTGTTCTAATATTTGCTTAGACTGACATGACCCTTTTAACGGTACCCAGAAACGCAAGTGTTTCTGGCACATGTGGCGATCTCATTGAAAATATCACCTTGTCATGGCTACCCGCATCCGGGCTGAACACGGATGATCCACCCACACACTCTCATACTATAACCTTAAGATTTGTGAAGAGGGGTAAACTAGTACTATACTCAAATGATACCTATTCGGAACCATACTACGAACTTGACGCTGTTAATGGCGTCTTCTACGCCGGTGAAGAAGAATTTCCAGGATTCAACCGGAACAGTAAGCTTTCCCCATGCAATCATTTTTATTTTTCACACTTTCATATAAAGCGTTATGCATGTAACAATCCTACAATATTTTTCGTTCTACAGAGACCATTTTCACTTTCCGCGCAAATAATCTCGGCATTTTGAGTGCTCCAGTGGGCCTGTCTTACTTTTGCCAAGCAACTGAAGTGATTGAGTCGGACACAGGAGAAGCCACTTTGTTACTCTCTTTGGTCCAGGCACAAGCATACCATGTTGGATTGAGTGATACTGGACCCGATGGAATTGACTTTGGGCCTCGTAAGTATCTTTATTGCTCTTATCATATTGCTCATTCATTCAGCTTTCTTTATCATATTATCATCCATGGAAACAATTATATTTCGTATCCGCATTTCTAAATTATACTAAATATTTGCAGGTTCCTATTGCTCAACGGACGCATATCACATGATCATAACAGGTAAAAATCGTCACGAGTATCTCGTCATTAGTCACTTAATCAATGTTACGATTAGTAAATTTAACGTGAAATCTTTCTTACAGTGGTGGGATTCGTACTCTTTTTGTCTCTTCTTGGTGCTCTCATTTTCCTTGTTGTTAACTGGTTGCGTCCTAAGCGAAGGGCTGGTTATTGGTACATATAAGACTACACTGGAAACATATATAACCATCTTCTTCAAATGAAACGGAACTGCGCATTTACTGTTTTCTATATTCAAGTCTGTTGGTTTGGAAAATGAAAAGAAAAACGAACTGATTTTTTTTATTTTAGTTAATGATTTTATAAAAAATAAGCAATCAAATATAGTTAACCATTTTTTTATTTTTCAACGACAAATAATGTTGTCATTATGCAATTCTTATATGGCTGTGAGAAAATAAATAAATATAAACTAATCCAGTTTATCATTATATGCGCTTTTCAGAGATTCTTTCATTTTTCTTTAGTTCGAAATCATTTAGCGTAATATGTATTAAGTTTCACTTTCTTCCAACAATCCCATGTACTCTGGCAAGACAATTGAGTAGCAACCTACTATCTTCAGGTTTATACTTATTCTCTTAAAAAGTTCAAATTTTCAGCATTCATAGCATTTTTTGATTTCCCGACAACTAAATAATTTGCATATGTACTTATAATATATTTTAAATACATGTTGACCGTGAATTATGATTTCCTGCTTATCTAAAAAACAAAAAAAAATGTCTGACTAACAAACTGAAGAATCTTCAGAGCGATCTCATACCGTGCATATTATGGAGATTGCATGATATAATACATCCGTTTTTTTGCTCTAGTAGGCTGCTTTAAACCACAACACCGATTTCAGTATGTACAAATAGCACATTATGTCACTCACCCATTACTATTAACGCTGATACCCTCCTTGATCAGTTAAATGAAGGGCATAGTAAAAAAAAGAGAATGAACAAAAAAGTGTACATCCCTAAGTTACTTATATTCTGATCGGTTGTTTGTTAGCTTCTTGACGTTTTGCCTTTTCTACTAGAGGCTTATTTGCTCCATTCTTCTTTTCTCTTCGTTGTCGTTTTCCTTTCCTTTCTCTCCTCGCCGTTGTTTGTGTCCACTCATTGTGGTATGTGCTTCCTTGCTACACGAAAAATAAAAACAACTTTTTATCGGGTATGTAGAAAAAACAGCCACGAAATAAGTCGTTTTTCTACTTTCATTCATTTTCCTTTACATTCTTTGTTGTTTCTAAAGAACAAAACTCATAAGTACTACTTTAGTGCCATGAATATAATGCATTGATAATGTACCTGAAAAGGACCAAGAAAGTACATTTAGTACATGTCCATTTTTTAAATCAAGAAACTAGCCTCCGAGAACAGTGGCCATCCGTAGTTTTTCGACAGGAGTTTCCTTCCTTTAGAGATCTTGAAGAAGATCGAGCTGAAGATTTTTGTATGGACACATAGAAAACGACATTGTAAAACTCTAATAAGGTGCGTGCGTGGGTACCTATTATGTATTACTATTACGTAAGTTCGCTCTAAAATAAACAGCCAATGTCAGTGAATCTTCATTTAGAAATTTTTTATTCCCATTCAACAACAAGTAGTAGTATATTTCTCTTAAAACACCCAAAACAGATCTTGATCTATGAGTGTTCAATACTCCCAAAGGGAATATTAACATGTTTCTAGCCTCGCAGTTGTTCGGCGGACTGAGGAGAGTATGGTGAAAGGATCTGCTATATCAGACTGGAAGCGACCTTTTTGCTTTGTGTGGACGTACATAGACAGATGGACACACAAAAAACGAGTACGAGAGTTGGTCTTTAAGGTAATAAATAGATATCAAAAGTGGCTTGTGACTGCGTATACGTCCGGAAATGCTCTCAAGTAGAAAACACCAAGGAGGGATGAGGAGAAAATGTACATTGAAAAGTTGCTCTGAAAGTGAAATTATATGGAAGAAAAAAGATGAGGATACAGAAGAAAACAGCAAAACATTGCTTTTTCAACGGTTGACAGAGACATAGTCGTTTGTGTTTTGGAAGAATAAATGCTGCTTAGAACGTTATCTATGGTGGTTTGTAAAATCGACAGCTACACAGCCGGGTACACTAGCAAGGCAGGCAATATTTTAATGGATATATGAAGACAGGAATGTAAATAGAAAGGCAGAAAAACAAATGGATAGAAACCATTATTTTCTTTAAAGTTTTTTTGGATGGGCATTTTATTATACTGGCTCAAGGGAAAAATAGCGTGGTCAAAAAATTGTAAGCCGGAGACTTGCGACACAAAGCACTCTCACAGGTACCTGGAAAAACAGAAATACCGTCATTATTTTTCTATCATCAGAGAAAGCAGGCACAGAAAAGTGAGTGTGTGGCAGCTGCAATTTTTGAAACGTAAGAGAATGGAAAAATGGTTAAGCAGAGGATGGAAAAAAATGTAATATTGAACGTAATGCGTCTTTGTTGTTGTAGGCAGCTGGAGCAGAAGTAACGAGAAATTACTACGCGTAGTGTTCTGTATTTATTGAGATTGAAAAAGTGAGTCTGTATTCTTAAGGTTGAAGCCTTTCATTTTCATAAATCAACAAAAAATTGGCACCTACGAACGAAGGTAATAGATAAAAACATCTAAAATCGGGGTGAGTGCTTATTGTGAGATGGAAGAAAAATGCAAAACAAAGAAAGAAATTTATGATTGCGGATCAGGATTTAGTGGGCGAAGAAGTGACAATTTTTAATATTTCAGTACGTCTCCCTTACTCTTTACCCCTCTGAATAGGATAGGAAAAAAATTGTCTTCCAAGTAGACACACGAAGTAATCAACAAGCGTGTAAAAATGCGACAAAGCATTTGAAGGTACTCATGTAGATGTTGTTTGAGCAATGGATGAAAAAATCTGAATTTTCAAAAATTCATAATCTTGGCTGCTGATTAACAAGAGTAAAAGGCGGCAGGCAGGTGGCTTTCACTTTTTTGGTTCAGGCCTGTCAAGTCGAAAAAAGGAAAGAAATCACGTTTTCTTATAGTTTACTACTTTCTACCTCATCTGTCATTCGCATTTCATTACCCATTTTTGTGCTCTTTCTTTCACGACTTATTCTACATTTACGATAACACCATTCAGAGGCATTACTGAGCAAATCTAGATGGAAAGTATAGCTTAAAACCTGAATTAAAAACATGTGTATAGTGCCAAATTAATAAATCGCACACAAAAAGAACATGATGGTAATCATGAGATTATCAAATACTTGACAATGAACATCTTATTGCCTAACGAAAAGGCAAAAGTGAAGAAAGAGAAAAACGAAGCGAGATGAAAAATTTCTGCGGTTTGTCCAATGGGGAAGGTTGCGAAGAAAGCAACAAGCATGTAGGTATGCTTTTGTCTGGTGAAATGAAGTGTGGATAGTGGTGTTGCTTCATTCAGTCTGTTCCTCAGTTTGAGTTTACAGGAGTTTGTGTGCTGGCTTCAGTTTGCTCGGTTGGATCAACATCACCGTCATGATCATCACAAGTGCTCTTCACACAAAGCCCAAAGCAGCCCCCTATTTTCTCTTCACAGGTCTTTTGTCAGTGTCGGCGTTGTTTGCTGGAGACAGAGAGAACGAAGGCAGTTGATGATGATGATTTTGCCCTTTTTCTCCCTCTTGCTCATTTTGACGATGTGGTGGGCTGATGCGGTGCAGCAACCCTCCATTTGTCCTTACAATATTATTTCGCCACCTTACACAAATAATGGAATCTCACCCCCGATTTATATTAATAATCGTACTGACACAATCAGTTAAAAGAGGCTGCTAAAGACTCATTACTTGCGATGCGATGCTAAAGTAAATGAATATTTTTCATGGAATGTGGCTCCTGTTGTGCTGTTTATTTGCATAAGGTTTTTAACGAAGAAAATATCAACCAATATATTCTCCACGGTTATTTTTCCTGTTTTGTAATTAAAACAAATGTGACGAGTACTCATGCACTATATAGCTTAACACATAGACGATACTGAGATTCCCTTCTTTATTTCAGGGAAAATACTAGATTATTTTTTTCAGAATGAATATTTACCAAGCCATAACATCTCATCTTCCTGGCTCATTTACATCTGCACTCAATCCTCATTATCAGCCTGCTGGAAAAACTCTGGTTTCAAAATCGCAGTACATAGGGTACAGGAGCACAGTATTACGGAGCTCTCTGTGGAGGGAAAAAGGGAATCTGGGTTCTTGTCCAGAACTGATTATGATAACTTGACTTTTTAACACTTTTTCCAGTCTGCTCTCTTCCAGTTTCAGAAAATGAGCAAAAAATTCTTTATACAACAGTGAAAAAATGGTAAAAAATGCGTGAAGCAAGTAAAGTTTTTAATCGCATCTCACTGTACTGAACCATGGATAGTAGAAAAAATGATAGAGCAAATGAGGAAAAAAGACTTAAAATAATGTGAAGACCTAAATGAGTTTTTGGGTAGTGGTTTGCGGAGATGATGATGACGAAGATAATGAGAGTGTACGCTACTATCGTATTTGATATTACATCCTTTTCCCAAGCGCTAACTACATATCTTCATCTTTATCGCATTATTTTCAATCATCGTTAGGAACCCACCGCACACAAGTAACAGTAATATCTTATGACAAATGAACGATATTAATACTAATCTCCTCTCTGAGTTTAAGTAGAACATTAATTTTTGTTTTAGCTACCATAGAAAAAAAAACACATTCGCGTTCAAATTGTGGAACGATGGGATTCATAATACTATAGTAACCATTAAATTTTAAATACTTGCAAACTACACAGTTTGTGGATTTTCTGCGATTTCCCAAGAAGCGGTAAAATATGTACGTACATACATTATATTATAATCGAGTTGAGATGGCATGGAGAACGGATACTTTTATACCAAAAAAATTTAAGTCTTAAACTTACTTGCAGGTCTTAACATTTCCGTCATCCGATTGTCACAGTCACAAGTCATTGTATATGAGCGACAGAGGCCGATCTTAATACATAAATGCTCATTATTGACAAACTGTTCATCTGACAACAACGTGGTTAAGATTACTTAATATTTCTGTTCTGAATTAGCTTTTTAATTTGGGTCTTTTCTCTTCACTCAGAAATGAAGGACCCAATATATTGGGTACGAATAATCCGAATATAGCATCAACTCCAACGGCGCTAAAAAAATAAGATATAATTTTGAATTTATAATTTTTAGAGTGCAAAATAACTTCAGTGGGTTCGATCCCCCGAATTTGATTACACGTATGTAGTTATTAAGACCAGACGACTTTTAAATCAGGCAAATAAGCATGGCTACCTATTTTCAATTTTGTCAAACTCTATGTCTATCTACCTATTTTATTTTATTTCTACAACTTTTAAGGTTTCCAAGCAAACTTTATGTTCATTCTTAGATTATCTATTGTTCTCTATATTTATGTTTGTACGATTATATTGGACAAAAATATGTCGGGATTGACTTAATGGATATGAGAAGATTAATTTCTCTGCTAATGATCCTCACAGAGCCTTGTATCGTTATAGTTTAGAAACCAAGAATTTGTTGATGCACAATAAAATGGATATATTTAATTTTTAATATTCAACAAAATTCAAAGTAACAAATATATATTATTGCATTAAAATCTTAACATTGTATTCAACATTGAATCAAAATAATCTTAACTAAGTTACTGCTTAACATGATGCATGCCGTGTTGTTTCATGTTTACATATCAAATTGCAGGTCACCTTCGATTCTTTTGCAATCTCAAAACAGTTGAATTTCCAATTCAGGATTTCAAATATATGTACTAGTACCACAGAGGGTATTAAATTGAATGTACTCTCTTTGACTAGTACCAAATAATAGTTTCAAATGATGTGATGAAAGCAGCACAAAATTATTCTGATTTTTGATAGATACCGAGTGACAGTCAGTGACAGAGAAAAACTGTTTTGGTGAAAAATTACATTCAAAAATTGGCGTGACAACAATACGCTCTACATATTATGTGAAGTGGATGCGAGATCACAGAATAGTTTGTTTATTTTCACCCCATATCCTGTGCCTAGTAGACGTGCACTTTCCCCTGTAGTTTTATCTCGCCGTCGTCACAGACAACGAATAGCTGGGGCAGAACTAGACAGAAGCATGATGGTGATAGGATGTATAGAACTAGAAAGGTGCCGGTTCCTGCACTAACAAGTGCAATTTTGCATTAAAACGGCCTGCACTTAAAGCTTTCATCCATAACACCGCCACATTATCCCTGCATTCACCAATACTTTCTCCGGGACTTTAAATATTGCCACCGATAGTATGTGCGGCGTTATGGATGGCAGTATGTAAGATGAAAAAGTACGTAAAATCCTACATTGACCCCCGTGCATCATTTATATGCCATGATTACTTCAGTTTTCAGTAGATTCTGTCGCATTGTATAATATGCTGTATATTATCCTCCATACGGCTTCTGAAGTAGCAATGTGGCACTATGCTTAGCAGTATGGAGAATATGTGGCAGCAAGGAAAAAAGTATGGATAAGGTGGCAGCATAGAAGTGCCACATAGCTACGTCAGTAGGTAGGCGTATATACGTAAGACATTTAAAATACACACTTTCGCTCGCACACACCTTGAGAACACCATTTGAGTCATGATTCAAGTACTTTTACCTACTTACAAATGAGCAGAATCTTACAGACTGGTTTTTGAACAGAATATTAGGTCAGTAAATAGCACATAATAGAACCTATATACTCGTTGTCTTCTCATCTAAGCATGAAACGCTGCTCGCCTTCATCAACTTTCCCGAACTAGTATTAGTCTATGCATTAGATATCGTTTTATACATGACTAGCATGGACAGGCAAGTTTTGTTTTAATGTTGATAAGCAAGCTTAAAATTACACTTCTGTTGAAGTAGAATAAAAAGAGTTCATCTTCACCCTTCACTCCAGTAGTATCATCATGAAAAAGTAGCATCTGATGAGAAGAAACACATGAAAAACACGGGGTGATGTCTTTAAAGGATGACCCAGAGTACTTACATTTTTGTAGTTTTCTCACAATAGAAGCTTAACCGTGCAAATCTTAAATCTATGTAGCTTTTAAAATGGTAGTTAGGGACGAACGTATGTACAATATTCGTTCTAGCAATCTTCTGGTTATGATCCGGCCTGTTATAAGAGGTAGAATGTACTTTGTGCTTAGGAACTACCATCCTATCTTTATTGCATGCCGTATTATTATACTTACGTATGCATCATCATCGTGCTCATGTTTCTATCTTCCAGAACAAAAATTCTCGACGCCCGTTACCTCCACTTTGGTACCGTTACTCACTCCACATCTCTTCCTTCCTCTACTGCTTCTCCATCCTCGTCTTAAAATCTATGGTTGTGTATATATAATAAACGTGAGCTGACATTAATTGGAAAAGTTCCTGATTTGTATTTCCCCAAGTTTCTTTTCCACTTGATATCGAGGGCTGTTGGTGCTGGTTTTGAAAGTGTGTGCGGAGTGTGGCATAGGTAGAGTGCAGTTGAAGTTGCTACATCGCTTCCCTTTTTTAAAAACATCACGAGACATACTCACGGAGAGAAAGGGTTGGTTGAATCTTTCACAAAGAAGACAAGGAAAAACATTACGTCGACCACACATGAAACAGAGCTCTTTACATGAATGCGGTCTCCTATACATACTGCTTATTCTCTTCTTATCCGCACACTTTAGAACTGTTTATCATTAAAAATAAGAAACAGAGAAAGCTGTTTTCTTTTCCAAAGAAATCAGAGAAAGAAAGAGCTTGAATGTCCCAAGATATGTTGAAATGTAAGCTTATTTAAGGCGAATCTTCTCAGCTTCAAAATTGCTTCTGTGTTTTGGATACATGTAAAACTACAAATAGAAATAACAACACCTGCAATCTGTACTTTTGAACTTTTGTCGTGTTTTACTCTACTGAGAATCTGTCTTTGGCTAACCGAAAGAGTGGAAGACTGAGGTGAGTTAGAGGATGAGAAAAATATCTGCCACTCTAGCTGTTGTCTTGTCCATTTCCGTAAAAGTATTTTGGAACAGCATCCGGACATGTACGTAGGTATATATCATGCAACTTACAAAACATGTCATGCAGACAGCAAACTTGGTAAGGTAAAATGACAATTTTGGGGGAAACTAGCAAAGCACCAAAAGCAAGTTGGGATGGGGTAAAGAAATGGATAAGCATCAATAAGCATTTTTTGTTGAAACCATTTCAATTCTGGTGTCGTAACACACATCTTCCTCTCCATTCTCTCTTTACTATCAGCCTACACATTTTTCTGGTTGAATCAGCGAAAACAAAGATGAGGAAAAAACAAAAGTTTTTTTTGTTTCATCCATGGATTGCAATAATAAAGGACAATATTTTTCAAATATCCTTCACAAAATTTATTTGTGTTTTCTGTTTCGTTTAACTAAAACAGTCATGTTCGGAGTCCAGGCGATTTCCGGTTGAGATGAGATACTCTTTATGAGCACTGTGTAGTATAAGTTGAAGCGTTACAGGGTAGTTTGCCTCTTTTAATATCAGTCACGCATAAATTCATAATAACGGTAAAAACGGTCATGCTTGTGGTAGTAGTAGACGCGCCGCATTAAATACGGACAAACAAGCAACATTTTGCCACTTTCCATGAACTCTGCCAATGTCCCTCTCGTCCTGTTTGCGTCCCCATGAAAAAGTAAAGAAGCTCATAGCGTTTTCACAAAATTATGCAGAAAAGCTCATTTAAAGCATCATCAATATCGCCCTAATCCATATAAAATGGAAAATGAGCAGCAGCCGCAGCAGCACTAGAAAGTAATAAGCTTTCCAGAACAGAGTTTTCTGGGAGAAGAGTGTAATCAACACAAATAACGTGCCAGATAACTGACTAAAAAGCAAACAACTTCGAAAACACAAAAACCAATCGTAAATTCTATAATCCAGACGCAAGCAGCAGGGAGGATGTTATATACGTTCTGCATTTTGGTACAAAAGGCAAACTTTTGTACTCCCTTCTTTGCGTAATAAGAGAAAGGCAGTGGCACTGGCAAAGCAGAATGATACCAATTAAAGTGAATCAAGGAGATTTAGATGGCCATCTTTTGTTAAAGTATTTTTCATGAGTGGTCCTTGTGCATTCTCTGTACACCTACCAGTGAAAGTATATAATATTAATAAAACCAAGAACATATACTGGATTCTAATCGAATATTACCGTCATGGATAGCTCGAAAAGTGAACAATTTACCGGTTTTTTAAAGGCTGACCACAACTTTTTCATAAAGTTTACAAATGCATGAATATATAATGCACAATGCACATACCAAGAGATCATCGTATATAGACTATAGACACAACGGGACTCCCAAAATTTTCACCAGAAAATGTTTTACCGAGATTGTCAAATGACCACATAGTAATTTTCTTTAAAAAATATACTTTTTTCATAGATCAAAGAAGATTATACTGCTACAAACTAGTCATCTCTTTTGTATGAACTCAAGCTCAAAACATTATTTGCGGCAAGAAATATGAAAACAGGAAATATATGCATGTTTTGTCAACTGCCATATTTGATATTCCACCAATTGTTATGATTATGGTCTTTTTTGTATTTTGTTAGTCGTTTTGACTGTACTACTCGCAGCAACAAAGCTAATAACGAGAACACTATATGGTACTGATGCCATGTTTTGTAATGTTATTTCAAAAATTTTAGTAGTGACACCACGTCCCCCACATAATGCATATAAAGTTTTTTTGTAAATTGTGTGAAATAAACGATTTTGTTCTTTAATGTGCTAATACTGATGGTTGTCGTGTCGTTGGTTGTTTTAGTAGCTTTGTTGCATAATATGCCTTCATCTTATTACTTTTTCCCTCTTCCTTCTTGGGCATTCATGCATAGAAGTTTTGTGACGACTGGTTGAAGAGACGGTGCAAGCTCCGTTTGGATAGTGGTACGGTGTGTGGACTACATTTTAAACCCACATATGTATTCTTTTAACGGCATACGTTCCTATTATACGACCCGAGTGTGCTGATAGAAAAGGAACAGGAGCTTGGCGCGATGTGTTATGACGATCGTGATGGGCAGAGTGTGAAAGGAAGAAGAAAACGGAGAAAGGGTTGAAGCAGTCAGTGAGAAGAGGTGCCTACTTTGGTCTTCCCGTTCGGAATACATATTCTTCACTTTTGGTGGCAGAGAGAGAGAGGGAGATCATATTACATTTTAAAGTGTGTAGAAACATTTTCAGTGTGCGGTGGTGGTGGAGAAAGGAAAAGCAGGCAGCACATGGGCCCGACACCAGTAATTATCGTAAATATGTACAAGTTTTTAATTACAGATTCATAAAGAAGAGTCAAACGACGGGGACGGGTATGCCATGATGATGGTACGATGGTGGTATGCGGTGTTACATTGTAACTTTCGCCACTGCTGTTTCTCTTCGTGGCACGAAACGTTCATATATTTTCATACATAATAATATTACCTTTTTTATTCGAGGTCCGTACCCAAAATTTCCTCATTTTCCTATCACATCACCATCATCATCATCAAAAGCAAGTTTTTGGCTTGGTGAAACGTTATGGACGAATAGGGATATAATTGCCGGGGCATTTTACCCCGTTGATTTTTCCCTTGACGTAACTAACTAACTATAAATGTTGAAAGTAGCTCGACAACGATTATATATACAAACAATAATAATAATAACTGCTAGCAAGTAAGTTTTTAACAATTTATATTCACATCTGCATAAATATTAGGGGAACAGCAAACTGCCACCCACCATCACCACCAAGTCAAGAGTTACTACCGTACATACAACTGGCTGTTTTCTCTCTCCTTACTTGCAAAATAATTATCCTCGCCTTTAACTCACTTCTGGTATTTTAGTATTAGTAAAAGTAGTAGTTACCACCATCGCGTGCACATTTGAACATGTCTCCCTCTCCTCTTGTTTTTCTCCTCTAGGATGCAAATATCCCACACAAAGGAGAAGATGGAACTTTTTTCAGTCTCTCGTTGAAGTTTATGATGACTTCTACAGCTTTTGACTACTACTACTACTGCACTGGTACAACCATGTGTACAACTATAAAGACTGCGCATTGGGCAAGTTTAAACTTACATCATCATGGCACATCACATGCATATGAATGTGGTCATAATGCAAGACGAAGCAGAAATTATACGCTAGGCAGAAAGACGTATTAAATATGTCCGGATATATTACTGGAAATGGGGAAAGTACTTTCAAAAAAGAAGGAGAAAGTTATTATGATGTGTACTTTTGCTAACAACACTTAAAGTGAGCTGCGTGATATCAGATCATGTTGAGAGAGGACTAGTAACGGGAGAAAGTGTGATTTGATGAGGGGAAAGTATGAAGCTCGTAGAGAAAGAGGCTAATGGACAAGTGATACTATTTGTTAGCAAGTACCAACATGCTTGTAATATGCAAAGATGAAGTGAAATGGTATCATCATCTTGCTCGTGTCTCTCATCTCGCTCCAGTCAAGCAGTGGACATGAACAATCATGATGATGCGCTGTTGATCACAATGAAGACGGTGGAAACATCAACAAAAACTTTAGTTTTGCTGGGAATTGGTAACAGTCGTTATTGCATGCTTTCTCTTAGTTTTTTTGATGATCTAAAAACCACTGCGGCAAAATAAGACGGAGAAGAAGAAAGCTTTTGTTTTCCCTTCCCTGTGTGTTATCAAGCGTGTTTATAGTCGCACAATATACAACATGACATAAACATAACGTAATGTGCTCGTTTCATAATGCAATTTAACATATAATATTACACTTTATGAACATGCTGGCGTACTGGAGTAGAGGTATTGTTTGTGACTTTGTCGACTGATACTCTTCTGGAGAAGTAAAAGCCATCCAATATTTTCCATTTAAATTTGGATGGGCTTGGTTGGTTCGTAGCATTATTTTTCACTAAGAAGCCTCCATCTCTTGTAATACAGTCATTCTCTACTTCTTGCTTAATATGTAATACTTCTGCTTCCCGCCATATGTACATGCGATGTTGTTGTTTTGGTGCTGTTAAAATGCAATCTTTTCGCTGAATTCTATTGCAAGACCTTCATATCTTGTTGTGTTGAGCCCTGATATGCATATCGAAGCCATCATCATCAAAAACTCACTGTATATTTTTTGCTGGTGTTGACATTCATTTCATTCCACAAGAAAATAGTATGATGATCACAGCTAGGAGAGCATCAATGTTACGAAAAAAAGTGTGAACGAAAAAGAGAAAGATTGAGCTGATGATAGCCGCGTAGAGTGTTGATGATGATTGTAAATGTAGTAACTGCTCATCAGTAAGTACCAGCCAAAAAAAGAAAGTACCTATCCATCCTCTTATGTAAATTTTCGATTGTACTCAGCTCTTAAGTAATTCCGCGTGTTTATTCGTAGCAAAAAAAAAAGAAAGTGGTGAAATGAAAAGACAAAAGAGAACGAGAGAAAAAGCAAATTTCTATGCTAAAAACTAGTAAAGTTGGTCATAAACAAGTGTGTGCGCGTCTCTGTTTCTTTAGGTTGAAGAAAAATTGCTACTACATCCGTAATGTACTTTGTATTACTTCTGGCTTTCTCCTCCTATCATCCCCTTGCGTGGTAGGTCCTTTCCCTGATGGATTTAATGGGTGAAAGCAAGTATGCACGCAAATGAATGCATACAGAGTACCACTATTATTATTACTCTTCCTCTTTCACTCTCCTTCTTACTGAAAAGAGACAAAGACGGTCATTTGTAGAAGATGATTGTGATGCATGCACACAAAAAAGATTGGAAGCAGCTCCCACAAAAAATGTAATACGTCCCGTTTGTGTCTCCAGGAAAGCTTTTCCAAAACCTTTCACGGTGATAGCGAGACGAGCACATGTTCGTATATCAGTCAAAATGAAAGAGGAGGCTAGGGAACGTTTTAAGGGGTTTGCGCTCAGGCAGGGTGGATGCATGAAAATGATGGTACAATTTTTGTGATATAATAATAATGGTGTTGGTCGCAAAAGAAGCAAGAGGAGATCAGAAGCAGCCGCCGCCACCAGCGAGGGAGAAAGAGAGAAAGCACCCTGGCCTGCTTCTGCTAACAAATAACGTTGTTCCATATGGGCTTAAAGTAGTTAGTTTATATGCAAAAGGGAATTTGGAATGGCATCCATACGTCACATTAAACTGCCTCTTTTTCCATTCTACCATCCACTTTGAATGTCTCTTCGTTGCTTTCTCTTTCATTCTTCTCGTGTCTTTTGTGCTTTTGGACGGTCGTTACAAGTACAGTTTTAAGACAAGTTGGGAAATATATGGATTTCTTGTGTGGTAGTGGTGTTCTTTCGACTTTAAGAAAATTACGGGAATGTATAATATTCTGCAGACCTAATAACTATACTCATGTCATGTTATCTGAATGAAAGATAAGCTGCCTTCTATAGTTTCTTTGCCTGGCTTCTAAATATGAAGTTAAAAATGATGATAAATTTTGTGGCTTTCTTCCGTACTATTATATACGGCAAGCAAACTAATGATAAAATAAAACCCATGTTAAAGATAAATATTTTTTTTATTTTGTTTGATACCCGATACCTAGAAATAACAATTACCTAAAAAAATATTAATTATTTTCTTAAATCATATTGAATGTAAAATAAACGGGGAAGCAAAATACTGAACACTGACATATGAAAAGCATAAAAACGACAACGGTTTGCATTCCAAAGTAATTAAAAGTTTGTTTTTGTTTTTATCCTGTTTCGATTCAAATCTTTTTCTAACTTGTTGTTTTACAAATCAGACAGAAGCTGCACTGCTTTTACATTTCAGCACAAGCAATCCGGTTGACAGGACAGCAAGAAGGGAAAGGAAACAATGTCTGTTGAAATCACATGGACCGAGCATTCTTGTAGGATGTGTTGATAGTGGTGGGCAGAAAATCAAGCTTGAGTTGCTGAAAACGTGAAACCCTTTTAAGAAAACTTCCCGGTGTAGGGCAGGGTATGAGAGAAAAGCGTGAAGAAGATTGGGGTAATTAATACAGAAATAGTTTTGCAAATAGTTACAATCTCCTCCTCAAATTAATTAATTCAAAGGTGAGTAACACAATATCAGACGACCATGTCTGTTGTTACTTTTCAGTGAAACTGCGACTTGTCTGTTCTGAGAGAGATTCCTTCTCTTCTACCAAACTTACTCTCTCATGTGGAGCTCGGTGAAAAAAACGCTCAAGTCAACGCGGACAAGCGTGCAAGCTGGGATAAATAAAAGTGAGGAGAGCTTTAGAGTTTTAAACGGAAACTTAATGGAATGAGTTTTTGAGTGAAGAATGAAAATTACATAATGCCAATTTAACGGTAATATGCAACCTCTCAGCAATTTTCTTTTTGTTGGTCTATTGTGTTTTTTCTGGTAGCTTGTCAAATAAATCCAAAAAGTATTTTCATTCGGAATCCCCACGTCCTCGTTCCTTTTTTATTGTTATTATAAAATATACACTTTTAGAAACAAAATCTGACAAAACAAAAGCATTCAACGAGGGTGAGCAAGCAAGGTGGGAAAAGTAGCTCAAATCAAGTCTTCTTTACCAAACAAGTTATACAATATAACTTATATTACAGTCACGTTTCAAAAATAAAAAAGTCACAATTTTCTTCTTCCTTTTTACGTATTGTATTATATGTATTTTTACAGTTTCCATTACTTTTCATCTGGCTTTTCTAGACACACACAATCTAAGATATTATTTGTTGTACCGATACTAATAATTTTTATTAATTTCGCCATTAATTCAAAGTTTTACTGCCAATAATGTCTTTGGCAAGGATTGAAAAATTGTTGTTAATTTTTGCTATTAAAAGATAAAATGCGCATTCAACTCAATACTACTTGTTCGGGACGTCTGAAATACTAAATTAGCAAAAGGGGGTTTCAATATTTCGATTCCAAACTTAGATCCGTCATTGAACTAAAATTGTATTTTATAGCAACTCACGCTAGTCAGTTTATTCAGTTATATTATACTTCAGTAAATATTCAGTTAGTTGTGTGTTATAATATGCATAGGTATAAAAATCTGCAAAGTACCGAACATGCAACTACTACACTATCATGCTCATGTTACATATACTCTATATTATGTAAGGCGTATGTATTATGTATCATGCCTTTTCTTGTGCTGATAACCTGTCTGGCACATTTATTAACACTCTTATTGAGCAGTAAACTAACTAAGGCAGGCTATTTCATTATTATTTTGAAAAGAGTCGTCCTTTTTACTGGTAGCAGCTCTCTCTCTCGCTCTCATTTTTACTACTTTTTTTTCTTTTTACATGTCTGCAGTGTAGTGAGGAAACCAACAATCTAGTCATATCCACTGGCACTGCAATACGCGTACTTTTTTCTTCGTTTCGTTCAGGTCGTTGACAATTATTACGACTGTGACGTGACTCTTTCTACCAATTTCTTCATTATCACTCGCCCTTCTCTTCTCAAAACGTATATAACTATTATAACAGAGCGCAGTCCGTGTGCAAAAGCCATTTCTTTCATTTTTATTTTTTCTTGCTTCTTCGCACTGGAAGAAAGGCAAAACTTATTTTTCTGTCTGACTGAATACTTTCCCCGTTCTTTTTGCTTTCACTGCACAGCTCTTTATTATTCCTCAGGCGAGATTTTCTACCGTATTCCCTTGGCCGCACGTTGTAATTACTGATGAGAGATGAAAGAAGGAGAAAAAATGTGTGGCTGTTGCAGTAGTAGCAGTTTGTACGTAGATCATGTCCATGATGACGAACTACAACCTTGAGTCACATACACGCACGACATACCATGGCTCAGTTGTAATAAGCCATGAAGTACCTTCCGTTTTTATTACAAGACACATAAACATTTTCTTGTGTTGGGAGATCATCTAGACGTGTATTACAGCACTATGCCACATGATAACCCTGTCAAGAAAATTATACATATTTTCCTGACTTTGTCCAGCTTTGTCACAAGGCGTGTGTTTTTAGACATATCTTATCTGGCCACCACCATCATCATTCCAAGAAATAGGCTGGGAGAAGGTGAAACGGAATAAAAAAGTGAACGGATGAATGGGTGTAGGTTGCTGGGCTTACTGCAAGGAATTGTATAATATTTTGTGCTGTTGTGACAAAGCAAGAGTCCCCAGCTCAGGTCCAGTGAAAGATGAAGCGGAAGAAATTATCGCAATGCTAGGAAAAAATATGAACGCATATGAATACTGCCACCCCACCAGTCTCTCCCTTGCTCACGGTGTACAATCGCATTATTGTAGAAGGCAGGTTTATGCTGCTCTTCTAGTGGTGGCGAACAACGGAAAGGATCACTTAAAGTCCCTGATTTCCCCTGATTTTCTTTCTGTCTTTTCAGTAAATTCAGCTACATGATCATCGTTTCATGAGCAGCAACAACATGGCTGGAGTGAAAACTGAGCTTTCTCTCCCAGTTTCCTATAATACTTGTCTAAGCAATCGGTACAATTTATACCAACAAGAGTTACTTAACAGAGGAAACGACTTGGCTTCTCATTTTTGGCAGGACCTTAAGGCATATTCAGTCGCAGGAGCAAATTTAAGTGGAATGGGGAACATATAAGTATAAGAGAATATGCACTATATATATGGCACGTACGTAAATACAAAAAAAAAACCAGTCGGACTTCTTGAGAATTTTCTCGGGACTGGGTTGTATACACTTTGTACCTATCCACGACATAATATATAGTTTATGTAACTCTAAAAAACTGGACAGTTCTGGACATGCATCCAGACATCCAACAATGTGTATAATATATGGGATGACAAGTCGTTATATATAGCCTTCACTTTCACTGGAAAATTATAGGGTAAAAAGCGTACAGACTTGGCGTTTCAATGTTCGTGGTATGTACTGGCTACTCAAGACTCCAGGACTCGGTGGGACAAATGAAAAGCAAAGGAAAAAAGGAGGAAAGAAAGAACGACAATGTCTTTGGTGGCAGGCGGCATGATGCAATGCGTTTCATCCTGTTTTCAGTTTGTCCGTGTCCGGCAGTATGACTATGGATATGTATACACTTTCCAGCAGAGTATTAGAAGCGAAAACACTGTAGAGTTAAATTTGTTGATCCTGATGAGATGCGAGATGCAAGAATCACATCCCTTGATCCAGATCCAAGACAGAGGAAAAAATGAATGTTGATTGGAAGTGCAAGGAAGCAGCAGAGGGACTTAGCTTTTTTCTTCCTCTTCTAAAGCCAGGAAATAAAAAGCAGAAACGGCAGCAGAAAAGGAAGCTGTCTATAGAAAGCAACATAGAATGGGACTTCACATAAAAGTACATAATAGTTAGGAAAATAATACTTTTGGTACACTGTTTATACCGCACTACATACAAAATCAGAGTCCACTACTAGTGTCCGGCGCTACTATACTAGATAAAATAAACGTTGTTTCTTCTGTGTACTGAAGAAGTAAACTTGACTCAAGTAAAAATTGAGTGAAGCGAGCTAGACTAATAGTGAATGGAATCAACAGTATTGGACCATTGGAGCAAGCGAAAAGAAAGTTAGTGAAAGTAAGCATATAATGTGGCGGATGGAAATGTATTTGAGCTAACTAACTGCCTGTCTCAGAGGATACACAAGTATGTGCTTTATGGCCAGCTAAAGGATATCAGATCTTTTCAAGTTTGTGTCAAAAAACAAGAACGGTTTGCTTTGTATATAACCTTGCATGGCAGAATACAGCAGATATCATGTATAATATATACTGGCTTTCTTGACTTCTGCTTTCTTTCTTTTTTGAGACGGAATAAAGCAAAATCAATTTTGGAGGGGACTACTTTAATAGAACGGGAAGGATACTTTTGGGTAGATATATGAATATTGTGTTTGTTTCGGTGATGATGTCACTGCCCGAATGATAGTGGACGTGTCAAGAAAACAGAAACTATATTTATTCATTTTGTAGTTTTGCGATGTAATTCCAATATATGCACTATACAGACAGATAGACAAGACGAAGAAATAAAAAGAGTACAAAAATGATCATCATTCAGGTTGTAACTTTGTATAGATGCATACTTAGGTAAATAAAACAGTGCAATGAATGAGATATGGTTGGAGCAAAAGAGCAGACAATATACTCGCCCGAGTATTAAACCATTTACACCAGTTGAAGGGAAAAAGTGAAAGAAAGTCAGAAGGAATAGAGATGTTTGCGTGTAGCAGCTGAAAAGTTACATGAAGGGTTGCTGGATAGCAGCACTGGATGCCTGATGGGATATTACCGGATATATACGAGTTGTATGTTTGTGGGTGATCACAATGATGGTTAGTTACTACTCACACTGTACAAGATGGAATAGCGATGGACGCGGATGGACAAGACAAAGTTAAACTGAGCAGGGACCTAAAAATAAAGATGAAAGGGAAAAGTAGAAGGGAGGATGGATACTTTTGGGGATATATAGAGATATATATCTTGTCCTCGCGAGTCACAGCAGTATCAAGAGTAATAATAATGGGTAAAAGTATAATGTGTGTGTATGCTGGTGGGATGAGAAGAGTTGTCCGTCCCAGTGACATAAATAAGGCTTAAAGGGGACTTTTTGAGTCGATGGTTATCGAGTATGAAAGAAACGCAAGTGAAACGTGAGAGTGACGTGGAAGAGGTCTTATTTATGTTTGGGGATTCCAGCAGGACAGAGAAAGTCTTGTCGCTTCTCTAATGGAACAGGACAAGCATCTTCTACAGGGGACCATCTTCTTTTCTTACACTTTCTTTCTCATCCTCTCCTCTGCGTCCAGCTCTATAAAAAACTACAGTTTTCCTCACTTGCCTTTTTACCATTATATCGTCTGAATTGCTTGTGGTGGATTCGTCTTTGTTTACGTTCGTGCACCCCAAACAAACTGAAAAAAACTCAACTGAATAGAAGATATATTATACAAACCTTCATTTATAATACCTTTTTAAGTAGGTCACATTTTAGTAGAAATTGTTTGGCTTACTAAATATTTTTAGTGAAAAAAATCCGAGTGATTAATATTATTTAAATCCAGTTACATCATGTACCACTATTAGCTTCATAAAACTGCGAGTCAAATCGGAAAAATCTATTAGTGTTGTTTTTTCCTTCATTTATTATATCTATCCACTGAAAATGAAAACACACTGTACCTAGCCACTTTCCTTATTAAGCTACATGAGTAAAATGCCGAGGTAGATGGTAAATGTGGGTGTTAGTGCCACTTTTAGTACTGCGTCCATTTTGTCGACCTTTTTCTCTTATTCCTTTTTACTACACATCTACCATTCTGACTACTCCTCCTTCCACCTAAAAAATCTAATCACGACATTTTCCTCCAATTTATTTATCCCATAGATCTTTGTTACGAGCGCCATAAAGCACATCCACGCCACTGACGACGACGACGGTGGTGGTGGTGCCGATGGCGTTGTTGAGGACGCAAAAGTAAAAAAAACATATCTATCCATCCCGACAAATATTATAAAACTACCTATAATCCAGCAGAGTATTTCCTTTTTCTATGTTGGTTGCGTAGCGTGCAGTAATAAGTATAAAGTTTTCATTCATTTTCCTTTTACTTCACTATTATGTGTTTTACTACCAAACTTGCATTTTATATTTATGCCTTAATGCCCGTCGTATTTTGGATCAGTTTCATTCATTCAATCCCTGACTTGACTGCTGCTATTACTACTACTACATATACTGCCAAAAAGGAAAGAAAAAAGAAATTAAAAGAAGGGCTACATCTCTGAGAAAGCAAAGCCGACGGGAAGAGGACTACTAGGAAGAGGCAGTTTTTACAGTAATGCACGTAATAAATACACAAAACTGACGGGAAATGGAAGAGGGTGAAATGATCATCGTCATCACGAACAACAGCAAAATCAGAGGGAAAACCCAAGCCGCTTTCTATCAACTACATTACGTTCTATTTTGCTTGCTTTACTGCAATCTATTCATGTATACCAGGGCGTCGTCGCTCAATCGTGCAAAGCAATTCTGTCAAGATCATGATTGACGGGATGGGAAAGAGATGCAAATAAGAAGCAGTTAAGTTTTGTTGCAGAACTTGTTCTTCCAATTCTACTGTCGCTGAGTGAGTCTCTGGAAAATTCCCGGAGAAGCAGTAAAGTATGTAGTGTGCATGCAAGAGACGTACTGCTTTTTGTCGTAATAATATCTTTTCCAGGAAACAGAAAGAAAAAAAAGTTTAGGAGAGCCTGTCCGTGTACAACAGTGCGGCTATTCCCTCAATTCAACTGAAGCTGTGTTTGCGTCATTGTCATCATCTTCATTCACATCTCTCGGCATCAATGTTGATGTGCTGATGACAAAGCCTACTACAACGACTGCAATGCACTGATCCCATTTTCAACTTTGATGATGATGTACAAAAAAGAAAACAAAAAATTCTCATCTGCACTAAAAAGATTTCCCCACCTACTTACACACTGTGTATTAATATCAACTCTGCAAAAACACTTTACTTTTACTTTACTTTTATCCTTCATTCTCATCATCATGCACATCTCAGTCTCTAGTTCTCGCACATTTTTATCCACTACTATATTTTACAGTCTTGCTTGCTTCCTGTGACGGGCATGAGTAGTGTAATCAGGAACAGCAACATAGCATATCACTTTTATTCCAGGAGAGGAGGGAAAGGAAAACACGATGAGCATACATATCTCCAATAAATGGATTAAATGTAGCAGTGAGCAATTAAAAGTTGGCTTAATGTGGGTTATTTTCGAAAAACATGGCATAAAGTTATTTAAGCTCCCATTATTATATTTTCTTTCCCCTTCTCATTTCTTGTGCTCTCTTTTCATCCATTCGCCACTACAACACTACAATGCTTTTGCTGCTACTCAGTTTCCTCTTCTTTTCCTCCAATTCTTGTGCTCGGTGGAATAAATAGTAAAAACGGACCACATTATTAGCAAGTATTGCCATCATCCTCATTCCTGGGTCACAGCAAAAGATATACCTTGATGCACTCATTCCATTTGAAAAGAATATTTACACAAGGTAGAATAAGACGAAGGGGAAAAAAGGAAAATGGAGATAAAGTGAACTGGAAGCCCATCATCAGAAGCATCATCAGGAGCAGCGGTGGTGTCATCCTGATATCATCATGTCCTTCCTAACAATCCAGTCAAGTGAGTGGTGGATGCATGGGCTTTATTCTCCATTGGGAGATGTTGCCTCTTTGCTACTGCTACAGGCCGAACTGGCATGTGATGTAATGAAGAGTGGAGCAGCACTAAAACATTATTATGATTATAATAATAATAATTTCGAGTAATAATACAAAGCAATAAAAAGCAGTTTGTGCATCCATCCTGGCTGCGTGTGTGCACCTTTCCTACTCAAGAGTTCAATTTAGAGAGAGTAGTATAAATTCGTTCATAAATACGCCTAATGTGCGTATTATGCATAATATGTATGCATGCCTTGCCACTTTCCGCTTTTTGAACGACTGACAACGGTCTCGACATAATCGTCGGAATGTCCCTGAGAAAATCATTATCATTTTTAGGTGAAAAATACGTTGATTCAATGATCAGAAAAACTTGGCCGCTTTTTAATATGATTTTGTCAGGTTTGCTTGCTGCAGTGGAAGTGTCCCATCTTGTCAGCGTCAATTGTGATTTGACATCATCAATTTTTGATGGTGACGAGCCCAAATGCTGACTCTGCTGTCTTGGGAACGAAGATGAAATTGGGAGAGAAAACGGTAAATGAGTGGAAACTGACGAGTATAAATGAAAATGATGACGATTTGGTGAAATATTGGTATGACATTTTTTTCTCATGCATAAGTACATGGCATTTCCCTTGCACGCTCATTTTAGTTTTTGCTTCGTGATCCCCTTTTCTCACTGCTTTCATTATACAGGAAATTTCTTAACAACAGTTCAAAAGACGATCAACCAAAGCACCAAAGAATGCAATAAATGATCGGGGTAATATACATATTTTTAATGTACATTTTCTTCTTTGGGGCTCCCCAAAGCGTGTAATAATGATACGACTTTGTAAAAAAAACTGCCACGTCCGCCTGAACCAATCACTACCGACAACCATACTGAAAATGGAACATTCTTACATTTACAACTTTCACTTTTTTGGTTTTCTACTAAAATGACGGTAGCGGTGCTGGTATAATGGTAAAAAAGTCTTTGTCGTGGACTCTTATTCTCAATCTTCTTGCATAGACGAAACTGCAATTGTATCATGCAGTTTAAGCAAGATCTAATGTAAGCTTTTGACTTTCCAAAAAAGAATAAAGTTGAAGAAGACGAAAAGTAGTGTCAGTACGGACCTGTGTCTTGTGTGTGCAAAGTTGAAACGGTAATGGTAATACACACGTACAAAAAGAAGACGAAAGGGAGAAATGGAAGAAGCAACATCAGCACCAACCAGTAGAGTAGTCGTCATCATCTTGCTTTGGTTGTCGTCATATAAAAGAAGATCAATATAGAGATATACAGAAAGCGAAGAAGGCTCTCAGTTTCTATATGATATAGTTTGGAAAGTAATATAAAAAGTTGTGTGTGTGCTCTTCTGGTTGTTGGGATATGAGATAGCAGTAAATCAGTGGATAATTACACAGTGACCGAATCAGTGAGAGAGGAGAAGCACAACGTTGCGTTTGCAACGCAATATAGCTTTTTGTGTTTGGGCTTTAGAGAAAGAGGAAAAAATAAGTTTTTGGATGGCAAGAGTAGGAGTAGGAAGGCATTTTGGCAGTAAAGGCCCAGATGTCAAGTCGTTCCGGATGACATTTTTACGAGGACTGATGAGTCCCCTCGATGGGTTACGTGAGGAACCTTAATGTCTTCTGACTGACAGTCGCATGCATTCAAATGGCTTGCTTTTCTCTCTCTCGCCCGATCTTGCTCTCTTTTCCTTCTTTTCTTTGCTCTATAAAGGCGGGATCTGGTGCTATGTGACGCTATATAATAGTACGGACAGGAGTTATTGGAGAGACGAATAGATAGTAAAGCAAGATATGTATGCAGTGGTAAACTTTGTGTGGATGTGTTGGTGTATTTATATAGCTCCATTTCCAATTTTCACAGAAAACTGATGCTTCTCATCTTTGTCTTCTTTACTTGAAAACAGGAAAGGGAGAGAACCATATTATTATATACAAAATATTTCTTTCCTTTATGTCTATGCTTTGCTTTTAGGGAATATAGAGAAAAGCGAGCAATATATTGAGTACTGTGGAGAAAACGAAGAAAGCAGATTCGGGTTTTTGTGTTTTGTGTACCATCATGATGATCATAACTATCAGCACATTCAACATTACACCAAGTAAAAGTATGTACAAGTGTTTATATGCAAGTTTGAGGGAATATGATGCGGATTTTGAGAAGTAGTAATATTAAAATAAGACAATTTCCTAATGCTTACCATGAAAAAATGCACACTAGTAATTGTGGTATAAAACCGCTTGACAAAAATACCAAAGATAAAAATATAATTTCAAATCGTTCGTGTTATTATGGCTAAATAATTATAGTAAACAGTATATGATATGGTATTTTCTCTGTTTTAAAGAGATAAAATATATGTTCACAGAGACAACATTTTTATAAATTAAAATTAGTGTTTGTATGGAAACTGGCTTGCCCAATTAAGTGGTTTTCTCGTTTTACTTCAATGAAATAAAATTGAATTAAATGCTTGTAATTATCTAACAAGGCTTTACTTGCATCTTGCATCGCATATCATCTTTCATATATCGTCATGTCACACTTGAAAAGGTGCGAAGCTGAGAAATTGGAAGATGCATACAAGAAAACATTTGCACTTCAGACAAACGCTCAACAATAAAACAAACAATCTGTTCCAAAAAATTCCACTTCCATTTCTTTATGTAGGTATCTATTTTGTTTGTATATCGTATAAAAGCAGGGTCATCATTCTAGTAGAAAAGCATCATTTTCCATGGGTTTGCTACAAAAATCTGACAACAACTAGGCAGGATATAGATTCCAGCCAGCTATATTGATAGCTTTACACTAACGTGTGTTGTTAGTATATTACCTTCGAAAGCACGAAAGGAACTGTGATGATCATCATGATGATGCTACAAGTCGAAGCAAACGAAGAGAATTTTTCATTGTGTTGCTTTCTTGCTAGTGATCTGGCATTAGGTCCTAACCAAGTACGACAATGAACCTGTCTGCATTTTTGCTATAAGAGGAATAATAAAAAAGAGTCTATAATATACATACACTTTGCTCCTTTGCCGCATCACTTTTCTCCTGTTTTATATACTTTTGCCCATTTGACGCTCCTAATGAGACCCCCTTTTCTTCTTCTTCCCCGTTCGTTTCGCCTTGTCGTTGTAGTACAAACTGGTATTGGTTCGTGTTGGAATATGCACACACTTAAGCTGCTACACACATAAAAAGTGAAAGCGAAAAGGAGAGCAGCAACGTTTGAGAGAAGACAGATACTCCTGTAGATTTTTTTCCTGTTCGGCATGTAGGATGATGGCGGCAGTAAAAAATAGGCTTTTCTTGGCTTCGGTTATAATACTCTAGTTTTTTTATAAAAGCACCGCCGCCACCACTGCCACATGCCATTCAAACGATGTCGCATCACATCACATCACGGACCCTTCGCTTTCGTGATCGACTGCAGTCATTTTCCTTCTCGCTCGTCTTGGTGATGAGATCGACGGAAGAAAGGAACGAGGAAAAAATAGATCCCATTCTCTACGACAAGCGATGTCGATTCTTCCTTCACGAGTTTTCTTTGTACCAACTTTGCTCTTAACTGCTATTGCCAGTGCTTTGCCGAGAGACAAGGCCATTAAAGAAGTGGTAATATGTATGTAGACAGAGAAAGGGGAAAAGCGGTGCAATATATATGTATGTACGTGTTTTACGAATAAAGAGTTTAGAGTTTTAAATATTTCTGAGATGAGCTGTTCAATTTACTTGTTTACAGTTTCGCATAATGTTTGCAAATATTAAGGAATATGTAAAAAATATGTTGCTAAATCGAATCTTGTGCTTGTAAAATTAATTTCTTGTTTGTCTTGTAAGTTTGTTAGGTACAAGATTACACCTTTGCGGATTTGGAGACGGTAATCTAGTCTGTAGTTATGATAGTTAAATCACATTTATCACTAGCTGAGACTTGCTCCAGCAAAAGCCAATTCCACGAACTAACCTACAGTGCTGCAATGTATGAAGAAAGAGTGTTTTCAAGGGCTCGATTTTGACAATGCTAGAACCTCCATCCCCACGCATTAATTTACGTTTGCGTTCATCTCCAGTATATTAACATTTTAATTTTCATACATATCACAATAAACCTTAATGATTAAATGCAAATTCCTTATACGAAAAGTGAAGACATAAGAACACTGTAGAAAAAGAAGAAAAACTGAGTTTATTTTCAGTTGATTTCCCCGAAGGATTATTGTCAATTTTTAGTTGTTTTAGTTAATGTTATAACATGTATCGTCCATAACATTATAATTTGCGCAAATCTAAAAGTATCTATACAATTTTGTTTTCAATCGTTTAAAATTATTCACACAGACATATATTTAAATGATTTTTTCTCGAATTTTGTTCTTAAATATACTACCCTTTAAATGATATACTACTAAGTAAATTTATTGGATCAGATATAAGCTTGCTATAGTTATGCATTCTTACAAGTAAATACGCTAATTTGATAAGTTTTGCGATTCTATTAAGTCAATAGTTTCATCTTTCTTCTTATATTCTAGTTACTTTTTTATGTTATCAACCATCTTTGGTATGCATACTTTGGTAAGGATAATTATTATTAGAATTCTATTTATCGTTTTCATCTTTAAAATCATTTTCAAATTGTTTCCATTCATTTGGTCGCAAGGGTAGTGAGATAGCTTTATACTCTGCATTTAAAAGGGTAGTGGCTCACAGGTGAGTTTATACATTTAAATTGCTTGTTATTTGATATAAAAAGAAGAAATATTTTGCAAATAAAGTGAACGACAAGTTGAACGAACGTGCTTCATTCATTCAAGATCTATTTTTTCTATTTTCCAGGTATTTCTTTTGCCTTCACAAAAACCAACTCCGTCTAAACTTTAATTTTATCCTTTGCATGTTCTCTGTTTATGACTCGCGGAGACAGTTTAATTCATTTTGCATAAATTATCCATAAAACTGTTTTACTGGCATTACTCCCATTTCTCCAAACACACTCACAACACAAAAGCAATTTCCTAAGCTCATCCCATTATGCATGCGTTATATATGCACTAAAAACCTCTCATCTTGGTGAAAGTTTGCACGAAAGAGTTTTTTTTGTTAAAATAGTTTTCCCCTAAAAAGATTGATTTGAATGAGAGGCTTGTGAGAAGTAAAAATTCTGTACCCAGTAAAATTGTATACCATAAAATATTGTTTTGATTTTCAAGTCGTCATAAAGATGCATGATTAAGCAAGTTTAAACTTTTCATATTTTCCCATTTATACCTCTAATGTGCTTAGAGAAAGTGGGAGAAATAGGTAACAAATGCCTGCTTTCCTCATTCCAATTTACAGAGTGTGTGCTGCACTGAAGAGAGTAATCTGTGCCCAAGCTCCCAATTCTTAAGTATTTCATCCTTTCATTCTTTTTTGTTCTCTCTTGCTCTTGTCGTCATTGTCCCATGCGTCACTTACTTTATGTTTTCTTTACTTTTTACCATGCTTCCTTTGCCCCTTGTTATTGTACTATTTTTCTCTTTTTTTCTTTTTGTTGCTCCCTCAAGAAGTGAAAGGAGAACAACGACGGCGGCGGTATAAGAAGAAAAGGAGAATAAAACGCATTTATACTGCTACGTTGTTGTTTTGTGTGGGAGCACCACAAAGGACCTTTTTCCTGTGATTTCTTTCTTGACTGTTGTGTGTCTACTTGTTCATCTGTTATTCTTGTACATGCTTACGTGTATCAGTGTATCATCTATTAGACTGTTATACATATCAACTTGTCCTCGGTTGATATAACACTGTTTTCTTGTTGCTTGTTCGGTTGGTTAGGTTTCCTTGTTTGTTGGTGGCTGTAGAGTAGTGGTGTTTGCCCATTAATTTCGATCGTGGAAAGAGATGTGATTTCTTTCTTTTCTTTTCCTTCAGTCCCTGACTCTCTTTACTCGTTTTAAACATGTGAGTTTTAGAGGAGATGAGAATATGGCTGTTTTGGATGTCCCTGAGCGGGTAACAAAAACACAAGTGAAATCTTTGAAAATTTAATGCATGCCAAGAAGACAAGAAACGAGCGAAAGAAAGAAAAAAGTTTTTAAAACTTGTACGCTGACGGTGGTAAAGGTAAGTCAACACAATGATACGGGCGGAATCATCAACACGCAGAAAAGGAAAGATATACTGAAATAATATTTATACAGCAATCTGCGGCTCTATGGAGAAATCCTACTCTCCAGATTTTGGGAGTCGGGAGACAGTTGGGAGACAAGTGGAAGAAATACGAGGAGTAACCGATAGGAAAGCGGTTTTATTGTGTTAGATTCTTTGCGAAAGAACGGGTTACAATTAAAAGAGTGAATCAAAATACTTAGCTATGTAGACAGAGCGCATTAAAAATGCTCTGGAAAGCCAGTTGGTGTATTTCACGTAGGAAAAAGTAGAAACAGAAGGGAGGAAAGCATGTAAAAACTGTCTCCCGTCTTTTTCGATTTACAGTTGTTAGCAATGTAAGAGGAAAACACGCACTAAATATTTTCCTTTTGACTGCCCCTTGTTCACCTTTCTCGTTTCTGTTTCTCGTTTGCAGGTTCACTTGTTTCATTTGCTTTCCCTCCACATAAACAAAAGCATTGTTACATGTGATATGCCTCGTTGGGTTTTCTGGTCATGGTCATTCACTACCACGTTTATATAATGATAATAAGTCTTATAATAAGACTGCTCATATAAAATTATGACAAATTTACAAAAGGTGGGAAAACGGCCATCTTATCTCTTTTTATTGCATTCCACATGTACAACAATGCAATACACGAGAAAGGACAATTTCAAATTTGAAAAAGGAGGAAATTTTTAGCAGAGCATTTTATACGGGGATGATGAGTTGTGTTTTACAAAGTGAGTAAAAGCAACACGGGAGAAAAGATAAGATGATAACAATAAAATGTTCACTCAGCTTACACACAAATCTCGTCTTAGCCATCGGGAAACTAGCTGAGCGTATCTTTATAAGTGGTGTTGTTTCTCGAAAAATATGTTGTTCCATAAAAAATATCCTCCTATCAAGCAGCCAGCCAAGTGAGCTGAATAACAGAAACAGTGGAAGAAGAGAAATAGAGGGAAACCTGCCATGCAACTACATAATACACACCCAAAAAACAGCAAGAGAACCAACAACAAAGAATAATAAAAATACGTGCTTAACTTACCGAAAAACAAGTCAAAGAGGCAAAGTAAAGTTGAGGGAGAGATGAGGAAAAGTGTACAGCAAAATTTTCTCTCGTTCTTTTCATTTCTATTAAAAGATGTGTAATAGGAGGGCAAAGCAGTAATACGAGTGGTATGAATCGTGGTGGTAGAGAGCCGTTGTGTGTGTGTGAAAATAAGAAGGATTAACCTTTCCCTAAGGGCCTATTGTTTCCGTCTTTTCTTTAATCAAAAATCTCCACCTTTGCAAGTAAATTGTGTGGTGCAAGAAAGGCACATAGATTACATTAGTAACAAAAATATAGTAAAACTGCTGTATAACTAGGCTGTTGTTGTTGTAGCTGTATGGTAGTCCCATTGTTGGAAAAATTGTGAGGAGGAAGACTATAAATACAGCAGAAAGAAAGAAGGGAAAAGGGTACAATTTCCTACATCTAAAAATGTTCATCTTCTAATACAACGCTTTTAAGAAGAAGAAATGGCTGTATTATCTTATGGTGGCGCGTGAAAAAGCAGTTGTGGCGGTAGTGGTGGTAGATGAGTTTGACTGCTTTGTTTGCTACACGGTAGCATGCATTGTGTGCTATGATGGTAATAAAGAAGGGAAAAAGTGCTTTCAAAAAATGAAAGTTTTTCGAATTATGTATGTGCTTATGGGACTATTTTGTATATGGGCTTGCTTTTGCTGTTAATATTATCTAACGCCTTTCGTACACCGAAAACAGGACTTAGCGTATGACTGCTGCGTACACATAATATTGTCTTTATATATTCTTCATTGTTATTGTCTGTTCTATGATCCTATTTAATGTTTCATTTTTAATAGTAAATAGTATACACTCACACATATCTGCATATTTTATGAATTCATGTGGCAGTAGCAAAAGAAAGTATCATAATACTGCAGCAAGAGCAAAATTATTGTTATGATACGTGTGCATGCGTCTGAATGTAGTAGATTGTGCTTGTAGTAGTGAGATAGAGAGATACGAATAAAGATGCAAAGTTATTATTTTGATCAGAAATATAAAAACAAGCAAGCAAGAAGATATAAGTTAAGCTCAAAAATTGTACTTTTTGGAGAATGAATAAATAAATTTAAAATGGGGACGAATATTAAACTCTTCAAACAGTAGAGTACAAAACTAAAAACTCTTCTTCGATAAGGTCAAAAGTTAAAACATGATGCCATAATATTTGTTAAGAATCGTGATTGTAAGCAAAAAGGTTGTTAAGTACATTGTTGTTAAGAGTTACATGTAGAAAGTTTCATCGTAGATTCTTGGATTCACATGAATATGTAAGTATAAATTCACACTGGCGTTGGCAGTCGATGATTCAAAAATACGTCTCATCTTGATTATGTAAACCCAAGTCATCATTCAGTAGTTCCGTTTATTAACATTTTCGTCAACACCGCAGTATTAGTATTACTAGCAAAATGTAGTCATCCAGTCATCAACTGTACATCACCAAACTATCCAAATTGATTGGTCTAACCCTACGATATTTTCCTTTTCAATTAAAAACTTGGTTTATGGGATTATATAGATATAACTTTGCCTTTAAAAGTTAAATACATAACTATTCCTGTTTTTCTTGCCACTGTGAGGATATATTGTGAATTGGTTCATCACGAATTCAACATTGTCTTTCAAAAACATAGTTTTCATCATGTACCGAAATTAAAACTAATAACCGCAACGCACATATCCCTCCAAACATTTTTAGCAGTCCCATTTATAACACGTAAGAATATTTTGCGCAATGTAGTTGAAAATTCTTGTGAGCATCCAAGAAAGTACCATAATTTTGTTATACAGCTGTCAACATTGAAATAATATTTTACTAGAATTTCTTATAAAGCTTCCCATCCGTCATTTCTCGACTCATTTTCTTTGTCAACAAGAAGAAGAACCTTGGAAAGTCATAAGTGTTTAAGCCCACTCAGCAGAAACCAAGGAAAATTCTCCCACTCTCTTGATTTTCTTGGTATAGCACTAGTAGCATGCAAAGCACATTTCACATATCATTGAATTCCTTCTTCTCCTCACATCATTCAGTCTAACTCAATGACTGACTGACACTGACAATTCTCTCTCGTCACAATCATCCTCCACTCAACAAGATGGCGATGAGTGAAAGAATATGATGTGGTGAGTGAAGAAACTCTGAATAAGCTCACGCATTCCACTGTTGGACATTCAGATCGCACGCTTTCTTATAGTAAAATAGCGTTTCCATACTCTTATCTTTTAGTATAGTTCAATGTGAATATTTTTTATTAAATGAATTGAATCTTCTAAAAATACAACTGTATAGAACTATATGGTTCCTCCAAGAAAGCTGTGATGTGACATAAAAATATCAATAAAATGTATGTAGACAGTATCCTTTATTATTCGTTACCTTATCACATTATTCTATCTTATCGTCTCACGACCAGACCTCTGTACGATGTTCTTAAACAAAATGGGAGGAAGGAAGTAATAAAATGCACTCGTGTCACCTCAAGTTACCAATCAGTTCAAGAAAACGAACTGTGTGCATTTGGCAGTGAAAGAAATATATATATTACACTATATAGCCAACATTCTTTAACAACAGATATATATTTTTCAGCCAAAATTAATCCAAACTGTGGATAGTACATTAATCAGTCATCTTGCTTTTTCCTTGAATTTGTCATAATATGGACAGTTTCTGATCGACAGGAAGTTTTTCCGGTTACCATTATGATTGTAATGGACAGTGATGAATCATATCTAGTAGCTAGCTCGATAAAAAGTTTTCAACTAACAACTGTAAGTCACCGTAATCCCCAAAAGGAAAGTTTTAACCGCGCCCTTTTCTAAGAATGGTTAACTAACAAAGCAAGAGCGTGTAGTAGTAGGAGTCAGCAATATTCAAAGCAAGCCATGTACCTATCTGCTTTCTTTTTTCATTACGAACAAATAGTAAACGTATGCGTGCATATGAATATCCCCTCACGATTTTGCAATAAGTTTTTAAAATTATTACTTCATCCTCTATCTCCATTTTTACCAAATTCATTACACTTTTTATGCTTAATATAAAACCGTCACTGGAAAGCATGACTCGAACTTTAAAAGAAAATCCTCATATTACAGTGACTTCCCCGCCACCTTTTTATGACTTTTTCTACGTTCAGGGGAACATTTTGTCTTTCTACTTGTTTCCTTCCTGGATGCATAATAAATACTGAAAATGAGTGTTCATGTGTCTGCGACATCCTTGATGTTTAAAAGCTTTCTGCTTTTCTTCTGCTGGACAGGAACGTAAAAGATGTACTTGGATTAAAACTTGCTTTAATCACTGATATCCTTAAAATTAAAACGTCTATCCTCCTCTTCTTGGTGGAAATCACATAATATAACCCTACTTTACATTCTCGGATGAGATGTGTTCATGTCCTGCTTTTTCTTTTCGTTTTTACGGTGATCCATATGTGGTTACTGTTACTGATGAGCATGATGCACACCCAAAGTAGTTAGTTTTGTTGTTATTACTCCTTCAGAGCAGTAAGAAGGATTTTCATAGATGAAATGTGGTCCAACTTTCCCAGTGAGAAGCACTCAGGCATAGGCACGAGGATAGATGGTGGCAGGAGCGGCGAAAAAAGTAAAAAGCGAAGCAACCATCATCCCCAAAATAGTAATAATAATAACAAAAGCACACACTTCTTGCAAAAAGGCGCAAAGAGATATTTTAACGTGGTTATATATGATGGCATGTACGTGTGTGTCTGTCTCTCTCGCGTCTTGCTCTCCTCACAAGATGGAAATAATACGGGAAAAGTGCCTTGTCTGCACAGACATTGTTGTACATATATATTATTCTTTCTTCCTGCCGCCGCTACTGCATAACATCATCTCATGGAAGGCAAGATGAAGAGGAGAAGAAATAAAAAAGTACCCATGGCCATTTTGTACATAAATATAATAACACATTAATGTATAGGTATAAGAATATATAATGTGTGTAGTTTAATAGGTACGGTTCGTTTCGTCGTTTTCGCTGTGCTCATATGGAATAAAATGGAATAAAAGCTTTTGTGGAAAAGAGAAAAAGAGAGAAAGATGCATGCATGCATCATGGCAGAAATGGTTGCTTGTTGGAAAATATATAGAGGAAAAAAGAAGCAGAGAGAGAGAGAACCCTGAGAGACGTAGTTTTTTGAGAAACGCGAGAGAGAGAGACTTTCAGGATAGAATGGGTGAGTGTAATTAGAAGCAGTAAATAATGTGGCTATGACAGCAGTTCCCCTCACGGTTGGACTGATCCTCGTAAGAAAAGCCATGAAAGCTGTCAAGCGGATGATGGACGTCGTCCCATTCCCAGTGACGAGAGACTCTGACTCACTCGCACATAAAAGGCACGCTGCTGCTCCGGCTCACCAGCAAGCACATAGACAATTTTAAGCACTCTTGTTGGAAAAACTCTGTTCTGTATTATAATATATACCCGGGACGAAACTACGCAAGAAGGAAGGAACAAAAACGGCGATGACGATGATAATAATAATAATAATAGGAGGACTAGCACCACTTTTGTAAGAGTTTTTTTCGTATGTGCCTTGCCGTTTCATATAAAACATCATCATATCACATATACATACCTCATCTTTGTGCATGGCATGCCAGTCAGTATGAAACACAAATTCAAGCACACACACATAAAGCTCATAACAAACCTCACAAAAAGTTCTATTTACGCATATAACGATGAAATGGCCTACGATTTTGTGTGTGGTATATATTCTGGTGGTGGTTTTGGTATGTATTACGGATGGAGAATCAGTCTTTCGTTTTTTTACAAAAAGCTAGAGTGTTATATAGTGCTGGCAGCAGAAGCAGGCAGAGCATGCATGCAGCAGGAGCTTCTGCTTTTTTCTTCTGCTTCCTCTTCTGTGCTGTTGTGTAGTAGAATGAGTGTATGAGTTACAGTTTAGTGGGAGAATACCGAGAGAGAGAGAGAGTTTTGAAAGAGAAGCACAAGTTTTTAGTAAAAGGGAAATGGGCCAGCCGAGCCAGAGAGTCCCACATATCACTTTTATGGCTGGCATCTTCATTTTCATATTTCATATTTGCATTTTCGCGATCTGACATAAATCACTCCCTTTATGGCTAATTAGACCTTTGTGTTCCGACACATCCACCACCAGAAACTGCTTTTGCTGCTGCTGCCGTTGCCTTTGCTCCTATATTATAACTTCCATAATAATGCTTCTCTACTTCCATTTTCTATTGCTTTTTCTCTCTCTCTCGTCTCGTTTCATTCTCCTAGTCTCACTACTCACTCCACTACTCGTCTTTTCGTCTCTCTTTCTCTAAACTTTATTTGTGCTATAATATTCCATTCTTCCCCGAAAAAAGAAGTGAAAAAGCAGTTATGTATTACATACAACAGCATCAACGAGACACATCAAAAATATGATACGGGTAGCAGTAGTGGTGGCGCTACTAGTTCTTCGGTTGCAGCTTCCAAAAACCCGACCTTGTCTATCCCACCCTGACGACAACGACGACGACAGAGAGACAACAACGACCGAAAAGAAGGGAATATAAAAAAGGAGGAGGAGAGGTGGTGGCATCATATCATCGTCATCCGAGCAGTTTGGTGGTGGGGACCTTTGCGATCATGATCAACATAAACGAAAGCTTCATTCCTGGTTCTTGCAACAGGAATGGTATTCCCGGCTGCCAGCTAATGTTGAATGAGCGATAATATGACATAAAAATTGTAGACTCTGAAGAAATTATGCTAGGGTCCCTATTTTGCTCTTTCTGGAATAAAAAAAATTCCTAAATACATCACCGGTTAAAGGAGGATCTTTTACTAATCTGCATAATATTTTTATGATAAACAGCCAAACAACAAAATACTGACTTGTAATGATCCCGAGTCTTAGACTTTGGATGTAAATAGTCTAGTTTGTTTTAGTTAGTTTTTTAGATAGGGTAGCTGTCTTTATAGTTCCACCTATTAATATATTTGTCGAGTATGTATTTTGCTGAAATTCAGGTTAAAACTGATTATCTATTTCCACGTCGCAGTATAATTGGGTACAAAGTACAAACAAAAAGTAAATGTAAGAAATTCTCATAATTATGGCAATTTTATGTGCACAAGTAAAAATGCGGTATAAGAATATAATATGTTTGTTGAATTGGTTCGGATTTGAATAGTTTGCTATCAAAGTTCTGTACGAAGATGTGCCATTACATCATTCTTCAGCTAGCGTTTGAGTGATAATGCAAAGGCTAGAATAGAACTAGCTTAAATGAACGTATGGACTTATGTAGGCAAAGATAGAGTTAAAAAACGAGTTCTGTTTTGTCTATGTGTATAAGTGAAGGAAAGTCCCTTCATCTTCCACTTTTAGGCAGCTTGCCAAACTCTCGTTTAAATGCCCTGTGAAATGTTGTTGTGGATGAGAAGAGGATGATGGTGATCATGATATGCAGAGTAGCGCAAAGTAATGCAATTTCGTAATCGTCAACAATTTCTCAAGCGAGGGGCGATAGAGTATCAGGCAAAAAATTTAAAAGTTTGTATAAAGCCTTATACATTATAACCTAATAGTGCTTGTATGCTCCGTAAAATGTATTAGCCTGTCGGTTTCCTTTTCTTACGCTCTCACATTACCCCGCTTTAAATCCAGTCATCAAAGTCATCATTATGACCCTCATCATTGCCTTCATTGTCGTCATCATGATCATCAGAAGCAGTTACTGGTGCAGTGGTAGCAGTGAATTTCATATAGAGCCACCACACGAGAAAAAACAATGCGAGCGAGAGCTTTGTATAGCAAGAAACATCCCCAATTGCCTTGCCATATATACGTATTATGCTAGTTGCCAGAAGCTCCAGAAAAACCAGCACCGTCGCCAGAAGCCAAGAAAGAAGAATAGCAGCGCAAGAGGATAATAATAATATATGAAAAGGAGAAGTAGCTGTGCACAAGTAGTTTGTCCACCAGCAGCATAAAGGGAAAAAAGATGCTGATGATACTGCTACTACTGATGTGATTATGCTACGATTCCTCCACTTATTACTATTATACGTTTTTCTTTTACGGTTGCAACCATTAACTACAAAACACACCCGAGCATTTCTGCTTGAGAAAGTGTCACTCCAAACTATCCAACTCTAAAGGGATTCCAGATGTGGTTCATGTCCATACAAAAGACTGGTTCCACCTCAGTGAAAACACATACTTTGGTGGAGTATTTGCTATATGGGGTCGGAGAAAAAGTTTAGTTTATTTTTATAATCATGTCACACTTCTTGCTATACTAAAACTGTCTATTTTACAAAAAGTTGGCGTGTTTCAACAAACAGGTTTCTGCATCTATGACACAACAATGAACACGACTGGCCTAAATGGGCTGCCTGCTTGTAGTAAACACAAAACAAGCATATAATAACGCAGGTAAAAACTGCGTTTGATTTTTGCAGGATCAGTAAACAGGCTAATCATCATGAATAAAGGAGAGAAAAATTGTAAAAGCAATTCCTCTTTGAGATATATGCAAGGTACTGTAAAAATATGGTCTGTGTATTTTTTGCTTTCCCTTTCTGAAGTTTGCAATGATGATAATGATATAAATAATATGACAATATTGAGCGTATAAAGTTGATTATATTTTTTCTTACTTCTGTCAAAACGTCAAACGAGTTGAGACAGATGTAAACATATGCATGTCGCAATAAGTACTTCTTTCAGTTTGGTAATGTTTGTTGGGGCGCATTGGAAGGGTGACGTGGTGAGGACTTTGCGTCTACATGACATTGCAAACGAGGAAAGAATTCAAAGACAACGACAAGATATAGACAGACAGACAACGCTGGCGGGGGATGATACTTTTATTTATACTAGATTATTGCAGTTATATTCATATAACAGATGAAAATAGCAACAGTGAGTGAACATGTCTCTGCTTCTGCTCTGAAAGTGAGTGAGTAGCGTTAAAAAAGAAACTGGGGACTTCTGTCACTGCTTTCTGTTCTTCTTCTTTGGGATGACAAGTGCTACGACAACATTTACCTAGACAGAAAAAATACGAGATCACACATGTGCTCCGAATATGTTCCAAGAAGGAATGTCTTACCAACATTGGATGACGAGACCGATATAGGTACTTATTAACTTCCATTTATAAAGCGACACAATATGATAATCTTAATTTAGTTTCTGGATATTTACGACTATTACCAGTTTCAACATGGTGTACATTCAAGTTACAACGAATTTCTTTTAGATATTTGACGGTTTGACACTGTGACAAGGATCATGACTCCACCAAAAATGTCAAGACACGAGTGTGACAACAAATTTGATTATAATCATCAGTATACATCAGGAAACCGCTGACTTACTTTTCGAAGCAATAATCTTAAGTTAGTAGTTAGGAGTTAATATATAGTATACAAAACGGGCCGCAAAAGAATGATTAAAGCAAAGTGAGATGACGTTGACAAGGCAAGGTCGGTTTGGTTATGTCTTACTTAGACTTGAACTTTAAGCAAGAGTTTTTTTGCTTCTCAACAATTAAAGCATAAGCATATTATAAAATGTTTAAATTTCATAAATTCGCTTCATGATTTTAATAATGCGTAGTATACGTTATGTGTAATTATAATACGAATAAACGAAATGAAAAGTTTAATTTAAACTTTTTTTCAATTGTACAGTAAAGAACAAGATGAGTAAGAATGGATCCAGATTCTAGATCCTAGACTAGGTCTAGTCAGTGGGCCTGTTTAGGTATGTGGATTTTCCCGACAAAGGGTGTGACATATACCGATTAGTTTGGGTGTCTGTTTTCAGAGTGGCTTTTTGACGGAACAACACAACCACACTATTAGTGGACAAATAATGTTTGACGACAAAGACGGTGATCATGCTTTTTCCCACTTCCTTCCTCCCATCACTCACTGTACTGTTGTTCATATACCAACTCACAAGCTCATCTGTCAACAAACAGGAAAGCTAACTGTATCATAGGATTTTTTGGAAACAACACAGAATGGCCCAGTACTTACATTTATATGTTATTCTTATTAACTCGCAACAATAAAGGTTTAAGTGTTGCATCTATGCTTGTCTCTCTTGGCTGGTCCTCCGTTCGCTTCGCACGTGTAGATCCTGGAATGTCATTCTGGTGCGTTGACTGACTGACTGCTTGACAAAAATAAGGTTGACAGAGATGATTCTCTGCCCTCGCTGTGACGAACGGAGACAAAAAACAACGAGCAAAGCAAGGTTAAGGAAGTAAGAATAAGAACAAGGAAAAGAGTGAACACTATCACACCTACTTAAAGAGACTGTAATCTTTGTTTTTTGCTTATCGTTTGTTTGTTTTTTGTTCATATATTCTCTCTTTCTGCTCTGATAATATGTCAAGGTATACATACTTGGATTTTTTTACATTTACTTCTACAAAAGACCATACGTCTTTACGCAAAATTGTTGACAAGATAGTGTCCGATTGTTTGAAATAAAAAAAATCGGCAGATAACCTGAGACCGGTTTTCTTTTTTGTTTCGCTTTTACTTAAATACATATCCCTTATTGCATAGCTTGTTTTATTCTTTTCCCTCTTGTGTGTTTAGAGTTAGAGAATTAAATATGACAAATTTTGAACGAAAACAATTGAGGCTCCTAGTGTGTAGGGGTTTTATGAGACAGGCATTTGCCTGGTTATTTTGAATTTGGTTGTAGCGTGCTTTTTATTCCAGACAAAACGAGAAGGCAAGAAGGAGAAGTGGGATTGAGAGAGTTGGCTGCGTGCAAGGAGAATAATTGCATCATTTTTTTATTCTGGTTTGTTCCGCAGAGGGAGAAACGGAACGCAGAGCAGCCGCAGCGACAACTTCACTTGTCAATATAGATTTTCAGTGGAAAGGAGAGAAGTAGATTTTGTAGAGATTCATTATTGCGTTGAGAAAAAAGTAGAGACTTTTGATTTTTAGATAAGAGAATTGAGAGATCAGAGAATTCTGAGAAATTAGTTGTTTTGTGTTAATTTTTTGATTTAAAAATCCTCCATTTAATTGAGAATTGAGAATAAAGCGAAGTAGATATACTTTTTAGTAGAAAAAATTAAAACTGTCATTTTGTGTGTGTGACTTGATTTATTTTGTGAGCACTAACGGCACGGCATAATTATCGAGCATCTTATCGACGGTTAGTTGGTTGGTTTGCGAATATTTGGTGACCCCGACGTGACCGTTAGTGCGATTTTAAGATCTGCAGCGTGATTTTAATTTTTTGATGCAGAAAAAAGTGAACAAAATGTCAGGTTCTGAGCAAGACCCGTTGGAAAAGACGAGGGAGATGTACTCCAGCTTCAGTGTAATGACGTTGGAGGAATTGATTGAAGTGAGACTGCCAATAAAACGGCGGTTTGCGAAGCTCGAAAATGAGCTGAATGACTTGCTTAGCAAGGAAAAACCGGACCTTGATGGTATCGCTGATTCATTAAGGGAGCTCAATCAACTCTTGGATGAGTACCAGCAGCGGAACAAGGCCATTTTGTTGGAAATAGTGAGAACTGTGCTTTCGGAGGAGGAAGAAGACCAGGAGTACAAAGAGATCGGCGAGTTCAGGACGAGTGGATGAATTAACTGCATCCAAGCAGCCAAGAATAGAAGCCGAACCTAGACCTGAAAGGGAAATAAGGAAGCTGAAGTTACCGGAAGTGGAACTTGACAAGTTTTCAGGGGACTTGAAGGATTGGTTGCGCTTCTGGGCACAATTTAAGCTAATTGAGGAGGACGTGTCCCTTTCCAAGACCGACAAGTTTTATTGCTTGGTTCAATCTTTGATGAAGGACACGGAGCCTTATGAAATAAATTATGAGGATGCAGTGAGAGCCTTGAAAAGGCGATATGGCAACGAGGGCTTGCAGTTGCAAGTTTATGTGAGAGAGTTACTATCATTAGTAATTTCGAATGTGACGTCAAAGAATAAGGTGCCATTTCAGTCCCTTCATGTCAAAGTGGATTCTTACATCAGAGCTTTGGAAAGTTTGAACCTGGCAAAAGCGGATCCCGCTACCTGGCTGTTTCCATTGGTGGAGGCTGCTCTTCCCGAAGATGTGCTGTATAATTGGCAGCGCAATGCAGATTCCGAGAACAAGGAAGGCGGGCAAAACCAGCTTCAGACTTTGCTGTCTTTTATGGCAAAGGAAGTAGAAATAATACAACGCAAGAAGTTAACGCAGATGTTGACTCAAAACTTGAGGATTGCTGGGACTTCTAGACCCCGGCTGTTAGAATGGGGGAGCACTCATTAAAAAGGAAGCAACCAGCGCTTTCGATGGGATTCCACAACAATGAGGGGACGTGTTGGTTCTTCTGTAGGCGTACCAACCATCAGAGCAAGGATTGCCTCAACTTCAAGGCCAAGACCATGACGTACGATGAGAGAATGAACATCATGAAGTCCAAGGGATTGTGCTTTATCTACACATTACCTCACCGAGCCAGTGATTGCCGAAATAAAGGCAAGATTAAGTGTGATAATTGTGGAAAGCAGCACGTGATGGTCTTGTGCAAGGATTTGTCATTGGGGAAAGTGATTGGTGGTCCACCTGCCAAGAAAGCCAAGATGGGGGAGCCCGTTAAGGTTGTCACCCAGATGAATAATCAGGTTAGTGACGGGGATGTATGTCTCCTGACTCTAAGAGTTAAGTTATTAAATAATGATAGAACTTGCACAGTAAGAGTTTTCATAGACTGTGGTTCAAGCAGGAGTTATATTTTGAAGAAAACGGCCAAACGTTTGAGATTGATTCCTTCGTCAAAGGAAGATGTGATCCATGAGTTATGTCGAGGAGTGAGAACAGCAATTAAGCCACACAAGATTTATAGTTTAAAGATTGTAGATATTGAGAATAAGAATCAATCGATCGTAAAAGTGCGAGATGAAGATAAGATATGCTCAGAAATAAAGGGCATAGACAAATTAAACAAAAAATTAAAAAATACCTTACAGAGGTATGGGATTGTGCTAAATGATGTGGGGTTTGACAATAACAAAGTTGAATTAGTTATTGGAGCAGACCAATTTGGGAAAGTGATGACAGGTAGAAAAGTACAAATAACGGATACCTTGAGTGCATTTGAGACAATTTTTGGTTGGACCCTAATTGGGGAAGTAAATGAAGATGGTACGCCGGAACCTTATCATAGGGTAAATGCTAATTTAGACAAACCCATAACAAGTTTATGGGAATTGGATTTATTGGGAATTAGAGATTCCTTAGAAATATTAGTGAAAAAGATAAGGAAGAAAAAGCGAAAGTTGAATTTTTGAAAGGAGTTACTAGAAGAACCGACGGACGTTATGTTGTCCGGCTACCCTGGAAGGAAGGGCATCCTTTATTGCCAACTAATAAGCAAGTAGCTCAAAGGAGACTAGAAACAACTTCTAGGAAACCAGAAACTGCAAAACTTCTTGCAGTTTAAAATAAATTATTTAAAAGTAGGGGAAATGCGAAAGTGGATGGAATGGAAAGTTTTTGTAGCTACCTGCAAAGACAGGGAAATCTATGCATCAAATTATTTACCTAACATATCAGTAGTAAAACGTGTACATTTTTTTATGCAAGTTTTAAAATGAGAGCTTCTTTGCTTATAAAATGAAGTGATTGCCTACATAAAGGCTACATGATTCCTGACATCGTATTAAGATTCAGGGAGAAGAAAAATGGGATTGTTTCTGATATGAAAGGGCTTCCAGATGGAGGCAGAAATTTATGAAAAATGGCAGAGATTATTTAATCTTCTCTGGTGTGTAGTATCACTTGAAATCGTGTTGGAGCATGATGTAGTGAGTTTGAAGCAGGTAGAGATTACTAAAGTTTTCTCTGATTTGTAGTATCACTTGAAGTCATGTTGGAGCATGATGTAGTGAGTTTGAAGCAATCTGCTGAATCGCTTAAAGTTGATAACTTGAGAAAAAAAAATTAATAAAAATTAAATGGGTCATAAGAAGTTGACAAGAAAATGGAAGGAGCAACGCATTGCGTTGCTTAGAGACTTAGAGAAGTTGAGGATACTCGTGAATTTGAATTTGAATTTGAATTTGATCTTTATTGTCTAGCCTTTTCAGTACTATGTACTAGTACAAACACATACAATGTATACAAAACACATTAAAAGAGTGACGATACCGTAGTGAAAGCGGGGGAGAAAGTCCCAGACACTTTGAGATTGAGAAAAAGGAACTAGAAAAAAAAATTAATGACTCCCGTCATTCATTTTGGGGGAGGATGAACGAAAACAATTGAGGCTCCTAGTGTGTAGGGGTTTTATGAGACAGGCATTTGCCTGGTTATTTTGAATTTGGTTGTAGCGTGCTTTTTATTCCAGACAAAACGAGAAGGCAAGAAGGAGAAGTGGGATTGAGAGAGTTGGCTGCGTGCAAGGAGAATAATTGCATCATTTTTTTATTCTGGTTTGTTCCGCAGAGGGAGAAACGGAACGCAGAGCAGCCGCAGCGACAACTTCACTTGTCAATATAGATTTTCAGTGGAAAGGAGAGAAGTAGATTTTGTAGAGATTCATTATTGCGTTGAGAAAAAAGTAGAGACTTTTGATTTTTAGATAAGAGAATTGAGAGATCAGAGAATTCTGAGAAATTAGTTGTTTTGTGTTAATTTTTTGATTTAAAAATCCTCCATTTAATTGAGAATTGAGAATAAAGCGAAGTAGATATACTTTTTAGTAGAAAAAATTAAAACTGTCATTTTGTGTGTGTGACTTGATTTATTTTGTGAGCACTAACGGCACGGCATAATTATCGAGCATCTTATCGACGGTTAGTTGGTTGGTTTGCGAATAAATTTGTTTATGTATTATGTTTGGAATAGAGTAACGCGAGCATTTGTACTAAAACTCCATTTTCTCGTGATTCTAGAATTAGAGCTTGATAAAGGCACAAGATATTATACAATGATTGCATTTTGTTTCCTAAACAGTCGTAATCACGTTCTGATATGAGCAATGCTGATATTTTTCTCCTCGAAATAGATCTGACATATTTTCATATTATGTCACTTGTTTAACGAACTATCGGTACGCTTTTGCCATATTGTTTTTACAAACAAAGTTTTATACTATACTATACTGGCAAATTAAGTATTTCTATCATGCATAATATTCTTTAATGCGGCCACCTTTCCGAAAACCTGACCCATTTAACTTTTTCCATCCTTTTTCGGTTAATGATATACACCTTGTAACCGCATGTGATGTAGATGCTTAAATTTCCTGCAGCAACTTCTATCAACAATATTAGTATTTGTATAAAAGTATGGAAATATAGACATTGAAGAGGGAAACAACAAGAATAGGTGCAAGTATAAAGAGCTTGATGCAGATTAAGTACACAATGGCATTCTACACGATCATGACAATCATGAAGATGATGATTATTATGGCTTAGGGAAGCCAGTATAAACGCCGTCCTCATCCTAATACATGTATAGAAAGCAAGTTTATTTTACAAGCTTGACTTCTTTATTTCTCGTCTTCATTTCTCCTGCTTATTTTGTCGCTTAAAAACCCCAGCAGAAGCTATTTTCGTTCATTCTTCCTATGATTCCTCCTTCTTTCTTGTCGGCTCTTCCATCGTTCTCATGTCCAAAAAGATGAGAAGTGACGATGTCATTTATGTTTCCCATTTTTTCTCTGACTATAGCTGCTTCTCGTTTTCTCCATCTCAATCCACTTGTTTCTCGTTCAGACTTGCCTGTGTGACCGACGACCTGAACCTGCTTCTTGTGAGCAGGAAAAATAAAGACGCGACACGCCAAGAAAGTCTATAAAAGCAACCTCCACTAAAATTTTTGTATGTGGTGGTGTTGTATAATAACACAGACAACAGAAGGTGACTGGAGAACTAAAGCTGTAATATAATATATTACTATCAACTATAGCTTCGCTCTCTGCAAGAAGGAAAAAAATGGAAAGTAAGCGCCAAGCGGAAACTGGCTATTCCTTCTTGTTTCTAGCAGGCGAATCACATCATATCATACCTTTCTCTTCTCACGTTCACCTAAAACCCATCATAACTTTAAATGAAGAGCTAAGCCAGTAATAAAGTCTTATCAGAGATTGGATCCTCTTGGTTTTTTGATTGAAATGAATAAATCCTTCAATTTTTGCCCTCTCTGCTCACTCCACAGAACTGGTCTCACACGATATTAAAGATTGAGAATGTATATAGCTCTACTTTCATCTATGCTACCGTTACCAACATTTCGCAGACACGGCAAACAAGCTCAAACATTATATGTTTAGATCTTCTGAGGCGGTGTGGCACATTCCGCTAGTCCTATCTATCTAAACTAAGATCCTTGTGCACTGTTTTTAGAAACGGTGAACACGATTCATCAAAAATAGCTTGACTTAGGCTTGTACGAAGCCTGGAAAATGCCTGGCATTTGCGCATATACGCTGCACCGTTCTAAGTTTGTTAAAAATAATTGGCTTTCCTATGTACTGTGTTTTGTTGTTTTAATAAAGAAACTACACGAAAATGTATACTAAAGTTGTGTAAACTTTTTTCGGGCAAACTATTGGCTATTTAAAATAAAACTGTGTTTTTATATAGAAGATTAGATATAGAAGAATACAACGTAATAAGGCCAGAAGATGTATGAAAACTTAAAATCTAAATAACTAGCATGCATTATTTATTTTGCAAACTATTAAAGTCTACACATAGCAATTGCAAGAGTCTGCTGCATATTAACTTTGGTAAAACACTTTAAAAAGTATTTACTCACCATATAGAAATAACAGATATTAACTAATTGTTCCTTTAAAAAGGATCAACTATTAGATTAGTTTTTAGTTTTCTTCACTGTTAAATACCTCCTCCGTGAAATGTTTAATAAATAGCATCCATTTACTTGGAGGAAAGATAAAAAAGGATCAAATTCTGCCATGGTTACGACTAGCGGAATGTCATACAATCTTTTCTGGTCCTCATTTTCAGGGAATAAACCAAAAACCAAACCACATTAAGAAGACGACCTGGTGGTATGTCGTGTAATAATAACTAGCGTTTCTGGCCTTGCCCACGTGCTTCCCATTACTCAAGTGCGATCTTAATAGTAGTATACTTCTTGGACTATAATATTATCATCATTTCTTCTAACATCAGAATAACACAGAAGGACCAGAGGAAAAGATTGTCGTCTTTGGAACGTAGACACTAGACCCTCTCCTAAATTTATTTATTCGGAAAAAGAAATAAGAATAATTATTTTTCCTTGAGCTAGGTAAGAAGAAATTATGACGTTTTTGTTACAATATCATAAAAATAATTAACACTTAGTGTTCAATTTTCACAGGGTAGAAAGCCTATATAGAGTTTCATCAAAATATAAAGACTAGGCTACAAAAAGTACCCGTTCTATCATCATCATCATCAGGACTCCAAATATGAAAGGGAGAAAATGTCGGCTTCTGCTACACCGACAGTCATTCTTCAGCCAAACTCGACTCTACCCATCTCGCTCGTTGGTTGACGAGTAAAACGTTGCGCTGTCTGAGTTCTGAGCTGGGCTTCCCAACAAGCACACATCACATCACTTATTTTCTATGCTCCATCCATCCCACATCAATCCCCACATATAATATCCTCACAAACAAGACTGCGAGAGTAGAAAATCCACCCCCTTTTCAACAGCAGCCTTGCAACTCTCGACTCCACACAAACTTCTCTTTCTCGTCGCGAGTTTGACTGACACATACCATCAAGCCGACTTCTCCTTCTCTTTCCATTTGCCGTGTTTTTTTTTTCTTTTTCAAAAGGATCCATCCATCCACTTGTAGTTTACTGCCACCACGCAGCACTCTCCGAAAAGCAGAGGCTTTCTCTGAGCGTATGAAACACCAGCCTTATACCTCCCTTAGCCCTTCCTTCGTCCAATTTTTTATTCTTGCTTTTCCCCATTTTCTTTTCATGTGTCAAGGAGATTGAGTACTTTGTGGGCTTCTATTTCAGCATTGGTGGATTGGATGTGGGCTCTTTTCATGTTAGTCCTTTGCCTTGTAATGTACTATGAAAGCTCCCTTTTGGGGTGCAAAATTATGACAGTATGATACATTCCATAAGGAATCTTCATCTACTCGACAAACTCAACTATTGCATACACATATTGCTATCATTCCAAATTATTGCTCTCTTCTCCTCATCGCTACTATATTATCCAAAAACTTTGTTTACAACTTTGCACTTCCTTCGTTTCTTTGCAAGATTTTCTCGTTTCCTTATAAATTGATTTTCCCTACCGATAGGGAAGAAGCAACCTCGTCTTAAAGTTCACACTTTCTGCAACTGTTTTTCCCACCCGATCATCATTATCGTCACAAAAGTAATAATAGAGGACGAGTACATAAAAATGACAATATTATTCGCTTTCCCTCCTCACATCATCCGCATGCATACATAAAGAATCATCGTATTAATAACAGTGATAACGACAGCAGTTTCAAATGCCGTCACTCGGTATAACGTTGTTGATTGTTGGTACTGAATTTCCTAAACCCGATCCCTTCCACTATGTTGTTCCCCTCAACAGCAAAAAATAATGTCGCATATTTGTAATATTATGTATGCTGTTGTGATGCTGCTGATGCATGTTATTATTATTACACTGCATCATGTATGATACATTGATATATTTTTAATATTATACACAGGCAGCAACCGTTTTCTGGGCATCATATTGTGCCGCACAATATATATGCTCACTCACTCAAGTGGCGGATGTTGTTTTTTCTTTACATGTGTATATATTATGTGTGTATCATCCTGATCATCTTTATCCTCAGCCTTTGTGCTTCACATCACAATTCAGCTCGTAATGTAGTACGAACGACCTTTTCGTCTTTTTTGAAAACGATATAATAACAAACAAAAGTAGCAGCATATACCATGTTTACTTCACAATTCACTCAGTTTCACGGAGAAAATTTTGGATATGTACTCCCGTTTTATTCTTCCTCTCACACTTTCTTCGTTCTTCCTTCTAGCTGTCGTCTTTTTATGTTTGTCTCGCAAAAAAGTACGAGCTTGCGTTATGATTATTACAGTGGCTGCTGGAATTGCCTCGTCCTCGTTTTGGTATAAGAAAAGAAGATGAGCAGTTCAGAAAAAGGATGAGAAGACGAAGCGACAAAGAAACATTGCTGCGTCTTCAAGGAAGATGAGAAGAAGAAACATTGTCGTTGTCGTCGGGCTCGTATTCGTCACAAAATGGGATATAAATATGTGAAAAATATCATCCTGTAAAAAATTGTGAATGAAGTAAAGTATAAAGTGGATATATTGATCTAAGAATAGTACTATAAATAAGCTTGAATGTATATACACGTATCTACTTTTTAGTTAGCACGGTTATGTATCATCGTAAGCACAAGCCAAAAAAGAAGAGCCATGGCATGGCAGTCATATGTAACGTCATAACGTGCATATATATCCATCGAAAAAAGGGAAAAAAGACAGAAAAGGTTTTTGGTTCGTGGTACTGCTGTTGTTGTACAAGAGAGAGAGAGATGATGCATCATGAAAGGAAGAAAGGAGACGAAGAAGAGAATAAAATAGGTACATAGTTTTGTACGTTTTAAGAGAGAAAGAGAAACGCTCGAAAAAGAGCCATTCCATCCAAAAACAGAGAAGAGAGGCAAAAACGACGCGAGAGAGAGGCACCAAAAGCACCAGCATGCTCGCATAGTGGCCATAAATAATGGGCATGGAAATGGAGGAACGTCAAAAGGAGGAACAGAGAGTGTGAATGGGAGACGAAGAGAATGTCATCGATAAATCAGTTTTATGAATTCCTTATCTGCGAGCACAAATCATACACAACTTTTCAAATTAACGTCAGAGGCGATACACACACTACTCTCCTCTTTTCAACTTAAACTGCTTTTGCTTCTTCCTCTTCTCTACTGCTATTTTCTCCCGCACATACAAAAACTACGAGGACTCAACTGAGGAAACCCAAACCAACATAAAACACGATGCCCTCCTCGCACACAGGCAACCTATAACAACGTACATTATATGCGCATGCATGTGTGTATATATTCCGTTGTGCTTGTAATCATCATCGTCGTCATCATCCTGTTATGATACTAAGTATAAAAAGTTATATTTATGTATGATACGAAAAAGATATTATACAATGTATACCCACATTGCAATAATGGAAGGGAGAAGGTACCCTCAAACTAAAAACTGCTCCTATTTTCACATGGTGGCAAGTCAGACCTTTTCCCAGACATTCTTGTATAGACTTTTTTAGTACTCTTTGAATATAACTCGGCGGCTTTCTGCATACTTCCTCCGTCACTACAAGAACTCGTGCTCTTTATAGTCGAAGACAAGAAGGGAGCATGGCAAGACCTTCGTCAGTCAGAATTATGTGCAGTACGTCAGAATTATTATTACTACTATTATTACACTTCTCCTAACTAACTAGGGTTTTCTCTCTTTCCGTTCCATCTTCCAGAGTTTCATTTTTCCTACAATGTAATATGGTTACGTGCGTATTGTGTGTCATTATCAAGCTTCGCTTGTCATAACTTCAGTTTTAGTCACAAATATTGGTGGTGGAAATGATGGGGTAGTTAGTCGTAATTTTGGGGGCTGCAAGGCTTTATTTCTCGCTGGTCATGATTTTAGCTGGTGACGATGATGATGGTTGAAATTTATATTTGTACATCCGACATTATCCGTAATAACTGCTACTGCCACATCAGGAAAAGGACACACGGGGCAAAACGAAAAGTTGAAAGAGTGAGAGTATAACTAGCAAGTGATATGATATGAAGCGATAGGATGGGATGATGTGGTGTTCATGATGATGATATGATGCCGGATAGAAACAAAGCTTATAGGTGGCACTTTTCCCATTATCATCAATATACTGTATAAGGAGAAATGCTTTGTTCATTGGCAAATGGTTACGAATATTAAACATGCATGCATCAGAGATAAGAAGCGATAAAGATATGACCAGCGGTGAATTTTATACAAACGCAACATCGCGACGCAGCAGTGACATTGTTGGGCCAAATGAGTTGCATAATTTTGATTAGTAAGTAGCAGAACATTACTACACTACATTCGTTATTTAAAATTTATTAAAGATATGCATTTAAAAATTAAATGGGCAGTCTGCATTTTGGTGTCCTTTATAGCGAATACAATTTAGTAGTTTAAACAATTGGTTCTTGTAAAAAGTTCAGATTTTTTAATAAATCACAAAACATAATAAGATAAGATTGTAAAATGCAGTATCCTAAAATTTGGAACCTATATTACAAACACATCACAAAATTTTCACTATTATTTTGCTACTATAATTCGTGATCGGGTAGTGGGTCTATTCTGCTTTGAATTCGAATTCAACATGGATTTTAAACGCTTGCTTGCAGAAACAAATACTAATTAATAATCTGTAATTAATCTTAATTGATGAAAGAAAACCTTAAATCCAATACAAGCCTTTTACATTTAGACAGCACTAAAGATTCATTTTCTTACCATTAAAAAATGTTAAAACTTAACATTTACTTTTGTAATTTGTACTGTGATTTATGCATCAAGCATATTTTATTTTTACTATGCACATGTCTAATGAATATATTATAGATTTATTAAATATGTAATGGCTGACATCTAATAACACGTAAATAAAATCAAATAAAATAACTCCGTATTTATGGAATTATTTCTTAATTTCTTAATGATTGCTTATTACTATAAACTATAAAGTCACATAATATTGAATTTATTGAATCAAATATTCAGTTAGTGTTGGTAACATAATTGGTACGAAGGTTTTATTCTAAAGTCTGCGTACATTCATTCAGGCATACATGCTGGAATGGTGGCCTTTGTTTAATCCTTTGATCTTATGCAAGTAACAAAATGCGCTGTGTATCTTTCTGTTCATGATCCATTTTGACACTTGAAAATTACAACTTTTAATTTTATCGTGTTCGTTGCTCATAATATCCCACGGACAACAATGAAAGCAGTAGCATTTAATTTTGAATCGTTCTGAAATACAATTAACCGCCCTGTGTAGTACATGGTGTGTACGCCAAATACAGTTATGAGACATATGACCGTGAAAAGAAGTGGAAATGACTGCCTAAAATTTGGATAGCAACATTTTTGGAAATAAAAAAAGGGTGGCTTTGTGTTGATGAGGATGATGGCTGTTGTATAAAAGCAGGAATGGCAGCGGTATTGCCTCAAAGCTAGTCTCGTTGAGTGAAGGTGGCAGGCAGGCACAAGAAGAGACAAGGCACACTGCACAACTACCTCTTTGCCATTATATATCTGTTCATATATCACACCATGATCTTGCTTGCTTTGCAACAAAACTACTTAAAAAGTATTTTCCAAAATTACTAAAAAGGACGCGCTTCGTCTTTTCCCTTGATATATTATAAGTACGTTCCTTGGTGGTGGTCGGAAAAAGAAAAGGCTCAAGTTTCAAGAAGTCTAAAAGTAGTAAAGCCTTTTCTTCCTTGCTCTCTCTCCGGTTTGCTCCTAGCAGTGGCAATAATTATGGACATAAATATGATGGGGATGTGAGATGATGCTGATGAGAGAGAGAAAGAAAGGGAAAGTATCAAACAGGCAGGATAGTGGATTTGCCATTGCACACGTACCAGTAGTAAAATGATAGGAGAGAGAGGGAGAGAAAGGAGGAGTACTTGGAATGAAAGGAGAAAAAAGAAGAAAATGAGTGACTTCAGTAGTAAAAGTTGGTTTAGAGGAGTTTTCGGATAATATGGCGATGGTGTGTGTCGGTGTCGCTGTATGTTTTCTTTATTATTATTATATATTATGCAATTTGATGGGTTTTAAAAGGGCAAAAGCAGATCATCCTTTCTCCTTTTAACTATCATAATAATAATACAAACTTGTACAAAGGAACAGCGCGGCAAATATTGTGCGGACTGAAGCAGTGTATAAAGAAAATTATTATTATTATGAATGAGGAATTTATATAAAATATACTTACTAGTTAGTTTGCAGCTTCTCTACTACTTCAGTAGGTATTTTAAGTATCAAGTGTAAAGAATGACTGAGAATGGCTTCTTTCCTGCTGGATGGTGGTGGTGGTGGAGGCAGTTTTGCTCCCATCGTCCTCCTCCTCTCGGCGTCTCATCTCATCTCTGGCGGTTATTCCACTTGAAGCACTTTACGTCAGTATATCATTCATATCACGTAATTAAAACGAATAATGTTCGCCAAACTATAAAAGAGTCATTTTCATATTGCAATACATATTGTAATTTATGGCAAATGGTTTTGTTGGATGGTTGAACGAAAACTAGAAAGCAGAACAGAGAGAGAGAAAGAAGTTTTCATGGCTTGTGTAATGTGATGTTATGTATAATGTGTATGATGGCATGAGGAGATGATGTTGGCTGCTCAAACTAAACACTGAACTGGTTCAGCTTTACTGGTGAATGCTGACTTGTGTTTGTGAGCCGTGTGTGCTCTGGAAGATTGGAAAGGGATGAATGAATGAGTGAATGAAAGGAAGAAAAGAATGGAGGAGTCGTACTATGGAAGTGCAAAGAGAGAGAGAGTGAGTGAGAGAGAAGGAAGAAGAACATCAGGGGAAAAGTTATGTTTATTGTGGGATGAATGAGAGAGAGAAAGAGAGAGAGAATTATTATTATGATGGAGGTGCGGGGTTATAGCCAAGTCGTTTATTCGGGGGAGGGACGGACAACGAAATTTATTTCGAGAAATGTTGGAGGTGACATCGACAACGGGGATGACGGTGAAGTATAGAAGGAAAATCTAGTTAGGCATACAAAAACATTAGTGTCATACAAGGAGGAAATTTATTTCTCATCTGGAGAATTTTCCTTTTGTTAAAAAATATATATGAGAGGAGACTAAAATAATTGTGGAAAAGGGGAAAATGTGGATGGATGGATTCAACATAGACGAAAAGTATACACGAACACAACCTATTACAAGTGCAAACTGCAGATAGGAAAGTTTTAAAATAAAGCATTATTATTGATGTCACTGCTAGTGCTAGAGCAACAAACAAAAAAGCTTTATTGTAATGGTTGGGCACAAATTGGGTAATATCTTATGTTAATTCGTTATCGTACTTACATTAAACGTTACACGTTTCGATACTGAATGATAAAATAATTTCATTTAGAAAGTAAATTTTACAATTTAAAGGGAAACTTAAATCATTTACAAGTTTAAATGTTTGCATTGTCAATCTTCGTCTCAATAGAAACTTTATGGGTAGTAACTTTAACTCAAGGGCTTTACACAGCCTATCTTACAATCAAAATACCTATTTTGTATTTGCCCAAATAAATGAGTGAAAACTGATCCTAGTAATTAGTAAGGTTACAAAAAGTTGTGTTTGTCACCATTGTTTAACATAGGTATAAATCTTTAGAACATCTTTAGAATTTTGGTTTGCAACTCATTCCGTTTAGTTTAGCTACATTTTTTTGCTTTGATGTTACATTAAAAATATCTTAAAGGCAAAATTTCATTTTCCCAACCAACTCTGCTTACCCATGATGTACAGCTTTTTAGAAACACGATGTACATGAACATTGCCAATTTATACGGAGTGTTGAGGAAAACGTTATAATAAATCGAAAAAATAACTTTGATAACTAGAAATAACCCTGAAAAATGCACTGTGCACGGATTTCGTTGAATATTTTGTAAATTTCTGTTTCAACAGACCCTGATTTAACTGATTTTATTAATGTGATTTTCGATATTTTGACACTGATGACATAATAATATTGCTTTGTATGGGAGATGCGTGTACAAAAATGCAACAAATAGTTAGGATCATGTCCAGTTCATACGAGAAAAGAATTCTGAAGAACAATGTTTTGCCAACTGCCGACGTATTAAAGATGAAACAAACATTTTGGCTTTGTCATCTTCGTTCTCATGTTTCTGATCATTGAAGAAGGCTTCTGATGATGATGACCATGTACGCAGTAAAGACTACAACAACATGTACAATATTATTATTAAAATCTAGATTGCCAATAATAACTTTTTCTGTATATTGTTCTACGATTTCATATCAAAATAGTGATGATGGTATGATGATGACTACTGACTACCAGTGTCTCTTTTTGCCTACACACGACAGTACTTCTGCTACAACAATGTTCATATTATGTCTTCTTTCCTTCTGCCTGCCTGCTGGTGACGATGGTCGTTGTTGTGTCATTTTCCCTGCTATCACCACCAATTCCATGTCATCTGCCATTACATTATTATTACAACATTTTTATTCCTTCATTTCAACAATCTTGCTCCGGTCTCTTGTTCCATCCAATATTTACCATGCAGCATGCATTATTATTGCCTTTCCACTTTCTTGACTTGGACTAATCATTCAAGCAAAAAAGCTAAAAGAAAGAACAAGAAACTTTTCGGAATAGTCAGTAACAGAGCAGCTGGGACTGTAGTGTGTAACTAGTCATCTTTTTTTACTTTTTTCATTTATTTTTTGTCACGACTTTTTCGGGCAGGGATGTAACTGATGTGTTTGTTCGGAACATTAGGGATGAAGTTGAAAAGACAAAAGAAAATCTCACCCGATTCCCGTTTGCATGTGGCAAAGCGTGTCCTTAATGGTGACCCTTAACCAAACTAGATATTATTAGTTCTAATTCTGCTTTCTTATCATCTAAATCGTGGCTTCAGCAACAAAACATAATATGTGCCTATAGTTTGCCTTCTCTGTGCCCACAACAAACATGTCACCACCCCCACACCCACACATATATACACAAACTACTGCAAAAGCAGAAAACAAAAGACCTTTTCTGTTCAGTTATCTTAAAGAACTCATTTAATTTTCTTTCAAGTCACCACCAATATCAGCAGTGAATAAGGAGGAACGTCTACTCTCTGTGAGAGAAAGTTTCCACATAATAAAAACATGTTACATCACAAAGAGGACATAAGAAACAGACAGCGTTCAAACAAGCAAGCAGGGACACAAACAAGGACAAGGAAATGAGGAAAAAGTCTCGCAGGCAATGATGGTGACGAAGTAGGCGACACATACAAACACACTGAGAAATGTAGACATATATAGACAACTAAACTTGTTTGTGTAGGAGTCAGTTTGAGTAAAAGGGAGAAAGGAAAGATCATACAGATAGCATTTTACTAGTATACGGCAGAATCTTTCAGAAAAACAGAGAAATTATTTGACGCATTATACTACTAATATGCATGGGAAAGGAGAAAAAGTAAGTACATTAAAGAAGCGTAATAGTGACAAAATGGGTAATGGCTGTAGTGATAGGTGCAAGTTTGATGGAAAAAACTTCAATTATGTAGGGATTCCATATGAACAAATGCTATTCTTACCGCTGCTGGAAATGCATAGTGTTACATATTCTGCTCACTTCTCAAAAAGTGAAGTCGATCATGTTGAGAGTATGTGGAAAAGTAGAATGGTGGTGTGATATGTTGGTAGGAAAATTCTCAGAGTGTCAAACTAATCTGCGCTGGTAATCTGTGAAAAATAAGGATAAGCATATGCCACCCTCTTGGTTGCTCTTTCTTTCGGTCTTAACATGAAGTACATTGGGAAAGACAGGCAAGTAGGAAAAATGTGTTGCGCTGCAGCAAACAAGCAAAATTTGTCTACTGATTACTTCTAAGTTGCTCTCTGTACTCGGATCTTTTTAACATTAGCTTTGGCTAGTTAGTCAGCCAAAGCTATTGAGATTGATTTCCGATTGGGGAATTTGCTGGGAAAAGTATCTTTTCCGATACTTTTCACTCTGTCATTATCACTACATGACATAGATACAGATGCGCGCAATCCAGACTCCAGAGAAAATTCTTTTTCATCTTCCATTTACCGCCATCCATTCAATATGCACAATAATATTCCGTTGCTACGCTGGAGTATTATTTTCAAAGTATGACTTTTCAAACCTACAAGCAATGAAAGAGACTTCTTATCCAAGAAAAAATAGAGCAAAAGTAAAAGTTGCAAAATCATCTCAATACATATAATTGTGCGATGAGCTAATTAGAGTAGAGGTAAGGATTACACGAAACTTTATGGAAGTAAAAATGGATCATAATCAGAATGGGGACACAATTTGAACTGTCAGGAAAATATTCTACAATACAAGAGATTTTTGTTTGATCACAAAATTGTACTCGGTATATATTTATTGATATGAAAATTGTGTACATGTGAAGGATACTGCGGTGAGTTCTTACGTTTCCATCGGTGATTGCAAAAATTCAACCTTACAACCTTGGTTGGTGCTGCTGCTGCAACGTAAGATATTCAGTACTCAATTTTATTTTTCAACTTGACAAACAAAAGTTCGTCTCAGATTTCTCTCATAGGAAATCAAAAATCCTTTGCGTTTCTTTTCTCGAGTTCAATCACTTAGATCACATTTTTTAGGTTTTGATTCAGATGTGATATTCTCCTCTTTTGGTGCATAAACTTTTGTAGAAACATATATCTACAAATTTCTCCATGATAACAACGGGACAAAAGGTGAGACAAATAATACACACTCAACATCGGCACTTGCACTTATATATGATTGAGCTACCAACATAGCTACAAGCAAACCCCTATTACTTCCTTTACTTCTTTTCTGGTTTGATGCGATGAAGAGATAAATGGTAGATCTCACGACCTTAAACCCCAATTCCCCGCGGTAAGTTACCACCATCAGCTATAGAGCAGAGATCCATCCACACAAAAGATTTTTTGTGCTTGATGGTACTCCAGCAAGCAGCTACCACGCTCATCATTATCATCATGTTCAGCATCTTCACACCAAAAAACCACTGCACCATTTGGGGCTGCTTCTATATTTTTAAAGAGCATTTGGTTTGAATATATTTCGTTTCTCAGACTTCCTATTCTTTTTACTGTTCTTTTCTTCGGATGGATGCAGAACAAATGAAAGAAGTCAAACGACTGCTGGTGCTGCTTGAACCTACACTCTTTCATTTCAGCTGTCGTCCCGAAAATGATAATTCAATCAGAACTAGGTATGAGTGAAACGTCCCGACGAGCACAGAAAGAAGAAAGACGTGCCATGGTGATTATTATTACCATACGCAAACCGGAAAAATGGAAAGCCATGTGAGGAGTAAGGCAAGATGATGATCATCATTGGCGTGATACGAAGATGATACACTGGAGAAAGAAAAGTAAAAGACTTTTTGAGTTTTGGGTCGTTTTGATATACTCCACTCTACTCAGTCACAGTCATCATCACCCATAGAGAGTGTCATCTATTTTCTTCCGTCTTTTTCCATTTCTTGCCAAAGATGAAAGAGTTTCCCCAAAAGATGGTTACTGATGACGGTTGGTTTTGCCGATGTACTCTTGTGAATTCTTCTCATTCATTATTCTTTTTCTTGGTTATATGACAAGTTTCAAATTCATTCCAATCATTCTCAGAACTGATATAAAACATGTGAAAGGGTGCAAATGCAAAAACGGATGTACTAGCTCCTATATAGATATTGTGGGTAATTCAGAGTAGAGGAAATGCTGGCAAAAAGTTGGAGGGTAACATTGATGGAAATGACGATGGAAATCGATGATAACTTATTATGTATTTAGTACATGTTATACTGAAAGTGACGAATCATAAATGCATGGAAGGATGCAGTGGGTGGCATTAGTTAGTTGGCTACATTAAATTCATTTCATTAGGAATGTGCTTGTCTTTTCTCCACTGTCACTGTTTCCCTTTCTCGAGCCGAGCTGCTTTCTCATCGTTTGCACGAGTTTTTGTGTCATTCTGAGGGATTTTCTGTGGTTCTCCAATTTTGACTTTTCCTGGTAAAACGAACAAGGAAGAAGAAATGAGCACGATATGATAATGATGATGGTGAAAAGTGATAAAAAGTTCAAAAGTCATCATGAAGACATCTTGTTGGGTGGTCTTGTTTAGTAATCATCAAAATGTTTCATGTAGATAGACTGTAATGTGTGAAAGCATGTTAGAGTTTTTCAAGAAATGAAGTGTTTTGGGGGTGTGAGAGGCTTGGTGACAATTCTGGAAAATGTGTATATTTTATTATGCACATTATATTAGTTCAATTAGGTAGATAGTTCAGAGAAAAGAAAGTGCTGGGTGAATTCTGAATGCATAAACATGGACCAAAAGCAAACCAAGGAAAGTTAGAGCGGTGATGATGATAATTAGTAGAAAGTTTTCTTTATTTCCTGTTGGAAAAAGTCATTTGTGATTTTGAAGGAGAACAAGTTATTAGACAGGAAATATATATCACTCGTGTGGGTTGACATAAATGGTGCTGAACTTGTATCAAGCAACAATGCTAGCAAACGAATAGTTTTTTAAACTTGATATTGATAGTCTACATGCGTCAATATAAATACGAGGAAAACTTTATTGCAGCTGTAATTATTGTATTTAAACAAAAATTGTGTAACTGATTAATTTATGCTTATGTTTTTAATTCTGTAGCTTAACTCAAAATTTTCGTAATCCGTTCTGTATAGTCAGTTCACTTCATTATTTCTTGCAAAATATTAATGCTGGAGTTAATGTACACACTTACACGAGTAACACATCATTCAAATCATCTTGATCTCCAACACTTGCTCAATTTCATTTAATTTATCACCATCCATCCTAAGTAATAGAAAATAAAGCCACGAGAAGGGGTAGATAAAAGGAAGCAGAAAACAGGTTCTTCTGCTTAATACTTACAGTCTGGCAGGATTGGCATTACGATACTATTATAGCAGTTTTTATCCCACTGGCCAAAAGTTACAAATTACATACAGGTAAATGCTCAGAGAGAAGTACTTTTACCATCTCCCAGCCTTTTAACACGTTCATATGTAATGCAGATCCTTCTTGCTGATGATTAAATATGGTGATGGCGGTAAAAAGAAATAGTAGTTGCAGTTGTAGCAACATTTTGTTTTTATCAACAATTTTATGCAGTGCACAAGCCAAAGTTATACCCGATTTGTACATTTTAATTTGCCAGTGTCAAATGAGGTATGAGTTGTTGAGTCGCCTTGTTTAAGAATTTAAAAAACAATGTTAAATCCGTTTGGTGATATAACATTTTGTTCTGTATAAGTTTTTTTACTTGTACCTTTATATACCTACGAATTTATGAACATTATCAACAGTTTCAACGGTGGTCACGTATCATTTTCAATACTGCTTGCCCTTTAACATCTTATGAAAGCTATACGTATTATATATGTCAAGATAATGCGAAAAGGAACAAATGTTATCAGAAATATTGTACCTCCCGTTTTGTATAGCTAAAAACTGCGCACTTAATAGTGTTGAAATTTAAATTACAAAAAATATCTACACGGTCTCATCAACATGCATCATCCAACTTCAATACACAGACAGGCTCACTCAAAACAATGGCCAAGATTGAGGGACCAATGTCCACCTTTTGCATCTGTAGAGTAACGCTACATATTATTATTGCGAGGAAAATGTAAAGATATTTCTGTGATGCGTGAAACGCCTAACAAACTTATTATAAACTGCCATTCAACTCTTCCGAAATTTTACTCTACTGTAAATGAGATAAAGCAACAGTAATCAAATGACTAAAATCATGCAAGGAAAATTTGTTTGCTTATTGATGAGCTTTCTGTTCTTCGGTTTTCGTTCCAACTTCCAACCAGCTTGCCTGTTCACATCTCCCATGGTGCTGATCCCGTCCGTTCTTTCCTTTTATTTTAAACCCTTTTATTTTTCCTTTAGCCGTCCGTCAAATGATAATACATGATCACCTTTTATGAATTTGTTGCACCCTTTTTCATCATCAAACAAATGAATCATTTTCCTATTTACAGTCAAATGTCTATACGCATTCCCTCTAAAACTACTAGGCCGGCCATATTTTGCATATTTTGCTACAAGCTAAAATCCCATGTTTGATAGGTTGTCTGCCTACCCTTGCCATACAGTTCTAATTTGTGGCTTTGACGTTTTCCCCTTCAACTGCTCACATGCAATAAGCAGTTGCCATTATCACAGAAAGACAATATATTCCTTTTTTGCTGTTCCTGTCATTTTGCTTTTTTCTTCTTTTCTCTGTGTGATTTGCATGGTAAAAAGACTTGTAAATATCACACTAGTCGATTGGCTTTTGGGATTGCTTGTGCACTCGCTCACTCACTCACCATCACCCGTCAAAAATTATTTATTAGTTAACAGCATAAATAACAATAAAAAAGTAGCCGTCTTAGAAAAACAGTTGATGAGTGACTACGCAGTACACAACGGGTAGTCATGCTATACCACACCGGCATTTTGAAGCTTGGAAAAGGTAAAATGGTTATTTTTATTAGATATTATTCTACACATTACTCGAATAAGTTTAAGTTTTTATGATTATCTTTATTATTTATTGTAATCCTGATGCTTCTGCGTTGATTGGCTGCATACAAACATGATTAACTTTACTAAACTAAAAGAGAGAGAGAGAAAGGAGTTGTATTCACTGCTCATCTCAACCTCCTTAAAAATGAACTCTCAACAAAAAGTATAATGCTGCTGCCCCGTCCACACTCATCTCTTTTTTCTGTCCACTGTACATTTTCGTTGTTTGTGTTATTATTTTGCTACAAACTAAGAGAAACGAAAAAGTATGTACATAATCTTTTATGCTTATAAATCGCGGTCGCATGTCTGTAAAAAAGTACTAGCTCTCTGGTGGTGTGTGAGTGAGCGAGAACAGAGGAGCCCCACCTTAAGTCATGCAAAGGGAAAAGTCATACTTCATTTTTTCAGTATCATCATCACAAACTGCTATAAATCACCTCTTTTTCTGCCATCGCCATCATTCCCATTGCATTATTACTCACATACTTATTATATATTACCCATACTACGTAGACATAATATTATGTACTCGATTCGAACGCACGGACTACCAGAAGAGAAAGACGAGTAGAGAGACATTGCAATAATAACCGTTTGCCGCTTGCTCCGTTAAACTATTTGGATCTTTTCATTTTTGCCCTACAACAAAACTTGTGCTGCTGCCGTCTTTCTTTTCTTTTCTCGTCCTCTTAACTCAACTCCATCCATCCGAAAGAAATAAGTTATGTCTAAGCAAGATAGAATGAATGTGTGTGAGAGAGGGCCACATACACACCATCAGCAACATCATCTCAGAAGTCCATAAAACTTGGAACACTTACACTTTATTCTATTTTCTTCTTTTTTTATATTTTTATACTCATGCTATATACATATTCTTACCTTTTCATTTAGTGCCACTGTCCTGCTACTACCCTGCCTACCGCTTCCTCTTTGTATTGTGTGGTTGGTCACGTATATATCCTACGTCCGTGTATGTGTCGACTTCGTTCTCCAAAAGACGAAAAACCGACCGATTACTACGATTACTCTTTCTATTGCCTGCTTGCATTATTATTACTGCTTTACTTACGTATTTTATTTTCTGCTACCATTAAGTCTTCTTAGACGGGTCTGCGTAAATGTGTTTCATTTTTGTTGAAAGAAACTTTTTCGTCACATATAAAAGCTGTATGTGCCCAACCAGCTAGATGATGAGAGACGAGACGAGGAAAAATAGCGAGGGTGTATGTATATATTGTTTGATGTGTATACAGAAAGAATACTGCGCTGGTGGTGGTATATAAATTGTGGAAAAGAGATTTTCTGGGAAATTGTTCAGGAAGCCATGTGTCACCTCCAAGTAGACAAGACAAGCAGATTCGAAAGACAGGCTTCACTCATAAATTATCATGATGTGATGTGAGCTTCTCTTTCTCCCTCTCACTCGCTGCCTGCTCAGCGCTCGGCCCTCTTCTCCTTTTCAACCAGCTCAGGGTTTTTTTTGTGTTTTCATTGCGGGGACAGTAAGCAGTAAAAGCAATGGGATAATATAAAAAAGGAAGAAGACGAATATGCTAAGGGCTGCACGACAAACACAAACGTTACATCATCATGAATGACTATATATCCATTTTGGCTCCTGCACCACCATGGATGGATGGTCCACACATTATGCAATACAGAACGGTAAAAAACTGCGGAGCATTTTCTTGTGTCCTCCTTCCTTTTTTCTGCGATCCTCCTGATCCTGATCCAATCTTTTTTAGGCAACCACCAGCAGCAAAAGCAGGAGGAGGTGGTGGTTGTGGCAGTCGACGGAGTTTTGGACTTGGAGTCGTTGTGGTGGTGGCGGTGGTGGTAATAGAAGTAATAGCAATGCATAAAAAGCTATTGCAGGCCATTTGCCATAATATAACATGCACACAAACAATATAAATGGCCAGGCCAACAAAGTCTGTCTTCTTCCCATCAGCACTACATCAAGTCATGACTGAAACTTGCTATTACTTCTAGTACACCGAGTTTTACTTTACTTTTTTTACTTTTCTGAGTAGTAAAGTTTCCTGTGTGAGTTTCCTTGCTATCGCGTATATCTTTCCATCACAGAGAAAAAATAATGACCAAATACGCTCAACTCTTTATAAAGTGGTTGTAAGGGTGAAATTTCTCCTTTTTTCTTTCTTGTTCCATTCTGTCAGCTAGTTGCCATATATTATTTGAAATATATAGCATTTTTCGTCCTTTTGGTCGTGTCCGAAAAGAGATGAGATGAAGAGAGAGCACACACAGTAGCAGTAAATTTATGTGTGTCGAGTTTTTCAGCTCATCACACACACAAGCCAAAACGCCTGGCTTGGCGAAGTAGTGGTGGTGGTGGTGCTCTTGTTTCCACCACCATGGCTATTGCAACGTCGTCGTCATCAGCATCATGTAAGGATATTATATCCTTGGTGGTTTGGTGAAGCTCACAGGCGACTAAACCAAAAACTGCTCCTTTTGCTTCTAGCGACCCTCCACGCAACATTGACAATGAAAATCGGTAATGGCAAAAACCTAAAAAGTCATTATCACAAAAACCGCCTGTAATTCTTACTTTACTTACGTTACAGATATAAATCGTGAAAAAGTGACAGCAAGCTGACTGCTTGACTGAGCTCTGAATCAAATGGCATCAGAAAGAGAGAAAGAGAAAAAGGAAAATGCGGAGCAGGAGGAGCAAGAGCGGGGTATTACTGCAATAATTTTACCCATCCATCTCGCTCTATAACTTGTACGAAAGATTTAATATAAGCAGTTTTTGTTGCACATGAAGGAAAAGATAAAAAAAAGTTGCTCCAATATTATAAACACAAACGAACTTTATATTTTCTGGGATGTTGATGTCATCTTGCTCTCCGTTGAATGGATGGACATGAGATAGTACTAATAACAGTAATGGTAATGTAGGTAATAACAATAACAAGAAAGATGCCGAAAAAGAATAAATAAGCAAAATAAGTAAAGTAATGCATATTACACGGTTACGATACATTTTTACTTGAGAACTCTGTTTTTATCTGGCGTGTAGAATTTTCCAACTGTCTGCTCTCACTAAAGGTAGGCACGTAGTACGTAGTATAAGCACTTATTCGAGAAAATAAGTTTTTTGGTAATAAGAGAATGAAAGAAAAGAAAGGAATGAAGGAAAGAGCAATAAATTAAAAATCTCAGGGCATTTCTTCATCCCATTCTCAACCCTCGCCAGAATAGAAGAAGAGAGAGAGAGATCGACATAATTCTTTGAGCTGCTCATGTCGAACAACAGTCGAACCTACTAGATCATCATGAACCGTGCTTATACAACGGAGGTATACCGAGAAAAAACTTTGTATTAGGGCAACAATAATATAATGTGCATATCTCGTTGTTGAACGTAGGAAGACGAAGCCACGGAGGTATTCATCATCAAAAAAAGTGTATTGATATATTTATTGGGCATGTACCACTCGCACACAAATGAATGTTCATATTCATCCTTATTTTTTTTTTACTTTTTTACAATAAATAGTCAGTGGACTCGTCAAAAAACAAAATATATGGGATTGGGTTCGTTTGCGAGAGGATCACGGGAGAAGTGGAAGAGCGTATATTTTTTCGTTGAAAGTTTATGCTTTTACAGAAGAGCAGCAAACCACAGTAGACATTTATGCTATTAGTTTTTTCAATAGAACTGTCCACTATCAAGTCGTGAAGATGTTGAGGATAAGGATATGGTTATGATTACCTTTCCCACCGTCGCAAGTCATCGAACAATCATCTACTTACTATTGAAAACCAACAGACATAACAATGTACTCTGAACGACACAAAAGCGATATTTCTGCATTACTGTATATAAATGTGTGCAAATAGGTTTGAAAGGGTTTCCGCAAAGACGACACTGATGGTGGTGGTGAGGTGATCATGATCATTATTGTAAAACGGCCATTTGATTTCTTAGAAAACACTGACCACCTCGATTATATTTGCTAAAGTATATAAAAACTAAGATGTGTGGATTGGTGAGTAAGAAGGAAGATTCACACACTGCATATGTAAAATGTTAACTGCAAGTTGCATGATCATAAGAAAAAGGAGCATGCAGAGAATAATGTGTAGGTATATACAAACAATTTCCTCAATCCATATTCAATATTATTCAATCCAATCAATTTCAATATAATATGTGAGTTTATGGTGCCATCCTCCTCATTATATATAGCATACACACAACTGAAAACTGAACGACATGGCGTTTTTTTCACGTCTGTCTTTGTTCTCTGTGTGCATACTACACACAATGTGAAATATACTGCATATTTATGGACGCACGAATAGTACATAAACTACGGAAGAAAGGAATCTTTTTTCGTTGTTCTTGTGAACTCCTACTTGTTTATGTGCAAGCATCTGCTTTTTTAGCCAGTCAAAAAATGTGTAATATATCTATCCAACTTGACACGAGTGATGCCTCCTCTTTCTTCTTTGCGCTGTTTTCTTCTTCCTTCAGCGTTTCTTCAGAAAATACACACTGTAGTGGTCACCACCACGTAGCAAAGGAACAACACGCTGCTTAGCTGAGAACCAAGTCACAAAAAGAAGCAGGCCAGGAGAAAGAAGAGAAGACCACGATGATGGAATGAGGAGGACGGACACTAGGATGGACGGATGATGTTAAGTTATTGTAATGCATGTACGAAAATTTACAACGTGCTCTGATCATGAAGCGGTGAACATAATGGCCAGATATATAAGAGATAGATTATATATTATGTATATAGACACATGGTTGGCTTTCTAGGAGAGACATACATACCATTCTCTTTGGTATATGCCATCATCATCATGATCACCATCAATCCATCTGGATTTATTTCTTCTTTCTTCTGCTTCTAAGCAAAAAAGGAGGAACCAAAAGGGTTCTTCATCATCAAAAAATTGTCGTAAATAACTCAAAACGGATTCCCTAGAAAAAACAAATTATTCTCAATGTGTTTCGCCTCTCTATAGATTACTGCGCTGCATTTTCTCTCTGTGTGTACACATAGCACAAGAGGAAAGCTTACAAGCACAGAAAACATTAATGTGCATTTTTATACGGGTTTTATCCTGTGTTGCCTAATATACTGAAAACGTTTGTCTACTATTTGTGGTAGTAAATCCAAAACATAGTGCTCAACATAGATTTTTTATTATTAGTTTGAAAATATTCTTTTCCTCTCTTTATCTGTGAGAAAGAAAGCCGAAAATATTATTCGGTATTTTCAGAGTTGGGAAACATCACAGAGGATTGATGCAAGGTGGTGGTCGGCTGCTTGCTGTCTTCTTCAGAACAGCTTAAACATATCAGAAGTTATACATATAATAGACATTATTGGGCTTGCTTTTGTTTTTCAAAGTTGAACAAAATTACTTGAAAAAAGTAAGGTCAATCTAGTAGGCAGTGATGATGATGATGGTCAGTTGCTCGCATTATTGGTTTTAATAATAATGTACACTACGGCAGTCGAAAAGGAAGGAGACACTTGAACCCACTTACAAAAGGGATGTAGACTGTAAGCTGATTATTGTTTGGTGGGAGATGTGCAGCCATATTGATTTCTTTGCTGCATACATGTTGCTCTTATGTTCTTATCAGTTTATTAAATCGTGCACCTCAATTTTCACGAGAAATTCAAAGATATCATTTTCCTCATTTTCAGTTTCTTTTCTACTAAACGTGTTCACATTATTGACACAGACATGACAAGATATCAATGTTTAGCAATGTTTGATGCTGCATATCCCTTTGAAAATTTCTACCGTATGTGTATTGTGCAAATAGGTTATGGTTATTATCCCTAGCTAATTTATGCAAGAAAGCTAGTACCACCGCGGCACAAGCTAACCTCATTTGACTCAAAATAATGAAAATAAAATCAAATTTTGAAAGCTGCTTAACTCATGTCGTTTTACATATTGAGTCACGATAGATCTGATTTGTAAAATACTGGGACTGGGAGCAGCGCAGTTGAAAACTTTAAAATTAACGCTAAAATAAAGTAGTTTTATTCCAATCCAAATGGTGCAGTAGAATCATTCTTAACTGCGCATGTAGTAAAGTATGTATGGTAGCTGTATGAAGCATAAATAATTAAATTTGCCAAGTTAAAATTCTTATAGTATCGTCGGCCATTTTTACTCACTTTCATGAAAAACAAAGAAAAGCTGCTATAAGACATGCTATCTTTATGATATGAACATGTGCAAACTCGTACTTTTTAATGTGTATTCTTGCTGTCGTGCCAGGCACTTAATCCTTTTAGCCTGACCTCGACTCTTTCGTCATCATCCGTCACAGCTCTACAGCGTTTTAAAGATTATGGAGAGCTGACGAAGGTGAATGGTTTTTGTCGTTATGTATTTTATTATTATTACTGAATTATTACCATTTTGTAATGTGATTTTGAATGTGTCTACAGGAAAAAAATGAAAGAAACGAAGACACTATGATGGCATCATATACCATGCCAAATTATTATTATTGCAAGGCAAGCAACACACATTTTACCCCTATACCAGAACACAGAACACCATTAAAACCTATTACTCATTTTTATATTTATCTTCTCAAGAAAATCTGCCATAGTGGAAATATTAGCTGTTGTATTTCTAATAAAAATGCAAGAATTTCATCAACGAAAGTACACTATCAATGATCTGCAGTGGGATATGCGGTTTAAATACTATGTGTTCCTATTATTTCCCGACTAAACATACGCAGTAGTTCTTATTATCTTGCAAAGACAAAATAAGTCGTTTTTCGGGGATAAATAATGTGTCATAGTACTTTATAGTAACTTCTCTGTTGCTATTATCAAGTTAAATGACGATGAAAATGGAAGGAGAGATGATGCTCTCTCAGGCTTATGGTTTGTTATTTGGAGTGGATGAGGAGACGACGGCGACGTTGTTGCAAGATGCGATGAAGCTGATGATGATGAAGAGGAGTGCACAACACATCGAAATAGATGACTTGCCGTTGATATATGTACGTTGGCTTGCAGTGCACATTTTAAGCTCGTTCATGTGTAATGGTATGATGGTGCTGGTGTGGTGGTGGTGTTTGTTCCTGTCTCTTCTCTCGCAGTATATTTTGGCCCTTCTCTCTCTTTTTGAAACATGTCGCTCATAAATCTGTCAAAAAATTTTACAGGGGGCGAGAAATAAAGAGAAGACGCGATGAAGGTCCATTGAAATTACGTGCACTCTCATGGTAATATCGAGGATGGATGGATGCTTTGCTTTCCTCTCTTATAATATATGTTTTCTCATCTTGTCTCTCTTTAGCTTTAAAAAGCTGGCTTGGTTTTGGCTTGTTACTGCTATGCACCAACACATAACAGAAGAGAATACAACAAAACATAAAAACTAAAAAAAACTCATCTTTCGATGTTCGTTATTTAGTCATTGCCATTGCGCATACTAAAAACTGCTTCTGCTGCTGTGTCTGATGATCAGGATGATGTGCTGTGATATATATTAGTTTTTTTGAAAATCTACTTAGCTTCAGTTTCGGAAAAGAATAATATGAGTAGTTAGGGAATGTGCTTCATTTCAATTCTGTTGTAATCATCAACATTACACACATTATGCAGGGAAAATATTACATATTTACACAAAAGAGAGGAAAAAGAGAAGAAGTATGAGCGACGAGTGAAAAAGAGATAAAGGATGAATAATATTATAATTTATGTACATTACAGATGTGCGCGTCCATCTATAAGAAGACAAGAGTCCCATAATACATATATGTTTTAGTTATGATGACGAGTATTATGTAAAATCGTGTAGATTGTTAGTACAAATTGTTTGTTGGAGACTTTAAATTTTTTTTTTAAAAAAAGGAGAAAGAAAGGTAGTAAATATAGTAAGACTAATGCGTTTTATGGTCCATTCTAGGAGACCGTGTGGTGGAAATAATGGGGGTTCAAGTTGCAATCAGCATAATAAATAGCGATTTTAATTGTCGACGAAGATCCGCATCCGTAATCACTCACACCATCTTTGTAGTCACCGTACTTGATGTACTGCTGCTAGTGCTTCTGCTCGCAACAAAGTATTTTAAAGCCTTTCCTCATTGAACTGCTTTTTCTCTCGTGGTTTGGACACGGTTTGGGTGCCATCTGAGTTGGCTGTATATCATAGGAAACATAATAGAACGTTATGGGCAATAATGACATGACGGGTTAATGGCATGGATCATGTTTTTGTTATTGTAATATATTGCTTATTACTTTTGATGGATTAACTATCATTGTTGTGGGTAGGAAATGTGCATTTCCATTGGAAGTTCAGGCACTTTAATTACCAAATCATATTTATATAATATGTGATACCAAAATCGAGTTTGATCATAATATAAAAACAATGCGCAATAATGTCTAAATCGATCAGTTAAAGTTGAGATTTCTAAGTTCTGGTACAAGTAGTATTTTAAAAAACACTCATTTAAATGTCGACTATTGTCACAGATCCAAAGAAAGTATTGATGTTTAAGAGCATTTATTTAGATTCAAATAATATTGAAAATTATGCATAGAATTTATTGTGTTCGTCTATGGAAGAATCCTTTTTGTACTCCGGGATTATCGTAAATAAATGTTATGATCAAATTAATGTGTTTTAATTGTTTTGTTTCGTTTTCATAGCTCAAAGCAAAGTAAATGCAATGTCGGGAGATTGCAACCAAGTACACAAACTGTTTAAACAAAATCCCTTATATTGGGAGGAAGGCTCATCGCATTTACAAATTAGAGAATTTGAATTCAGTAACAATGCGCAGCAAGACACAATAATACCATAAAATCATTCCTCTAGTACCTTATTTTCGTCTTCATCCATCGTACTCATTTGCCACACAATCATCCCATTCGCGCTTAATCCCACATTTTTTATTTCATAAAAACACACCAAACACATATATTTTCCGTTTGACACTGCCGATAAGATCCTACCAATTTTTGACAATCACGAACGAATCTCCCATCTTTTCTCTCCATTTTCATCTTCCTCATCATATGCATTTTCCTCAGTCAAGATATTTTCAACTATAGATCAACAGAAAGTAAGGCGTAGTAATACATATACGAAGAATGCCCAACGTATGCACACCAGCATCATCACATCAACTTGCATTCTTCTTTTCTCCTGCGTTGCACTGTAGTTACCTCTCCGCCGAAAAAATGAGACAATCAGCATAAATCAAAGTGGGAAACCTCAATAAATGAAAAATTACCTGAAGCTGTCACCCACAACACATCAGTTAGTCAAGAAAGAGAAGGAGAAAAAAGAAACGAGCATATATATCCCATCATAGGAGGCATGTACATGGGAAAGGGAAGCAGATGAATTGAAACCAACTCAGACTCTCTTTATACAAATATGACTGAAAAGTAAGTCATACTTTTGTTCACATCATGTTAAATATGAAGGAAACCATTATACATTTTTATATTATAAACCCTTTGTAAATTCATTGAGCACATCTATACAATCCACCACCATCTTCCTGATCATTATGCATCTTTTTACCTTATGGGTACGTAAATGATTTGAAAAAACAACAGGAACTTACCCCGTCAGCATGATCAACGGCATCACCATCATCATCATCATGGCAGGGTATGGCTCACTTATTAGTTATTCCGCATTGTTAATGTACCACTTGAATTTTTTCATGCAACTGACGGGAATCATGACAACATTGGTTAAAAATGGAACTTGGTAAAAAATAAATAAAAACTTCCACTTTTAGATAAATTTCCACTTTTTCCACAAAAGAATGGTACCAACAGTTGGATTCATTAGAGCACATGAGTGTACACGTATCCAAGACCGCTGACAAGAATGAATCACTGTGGATGGGAAAGAAAAACTGTTTCCGTTGTAAATAAATAATAAATTTTCGGAATTTTGTATTTATTATGTTAGATTAGGTTTACATTTTCTTGATGTTACCTTTCACAGGTGTGAAATGTTGGTGAAATAATGTGCAAGCAATCCTTTTCTTTTGGATACACTTGATCTGCTGATATTTTCAAGCTATGATGTATGAGTTCTTGGAGTGAAGACGCAACCTTTTTCTTTGACCAGGTTGAAAGGATTTAGCTTCTAAACTCGAATCAGTATAGCAATAAAAAAGGAAATGCAATATCAACATCAGAACTTTCCCTCCAACGGAACAGGTATTGGAGATTTTTTATTCTAGTCATTAATATTTTTCAGTTATTTACATAAATGCTGTTTCGATTCATACTGTGAAATGTTTATAAAAAATAGAAATAAAGGTAATGCAACGAGTGTAGATAAGACTTTTATCAATGTTTATACTTTATACAAAATATAATCTAATAAATCTTATCGTGAATAAAAACTCGTAATTGTTTTAAAAGAAACTAAGAAACAGAATGCATAATGCAGCAACATTTATTTAGCATCTACAAGTACCTATATTCTATAATCTAAGTTTAGCATATTTAATACATAATTTTTTTTAATTGATCGAAATAATTCATGATTTTGTTGCATTGTTGTAAGTCAGTTTTTTAAAAGAAAACATTTAATGTTTAAAAAAAACTACTACTTTTTGGGTAAGGGTATGTGTATCTCGATTTATGATTAAGATGATTAATTAAGATCTCTTTCAGTTCACATCTTGATTAAAGTATATTGGCTTTGCATGTTGGATATAAACATTTGGGTTATGTTATGTTCGTAAGAATTTAACAGAAGTCGGTTTTTTAGAAAATGAAATGATATGTACAATATTGCGTAAAACTAGCCCGATACGATTAGGTAACGTAAGAAAAGCCAAAGGAATAAGAACAGGTGTGCTTTGCCGGCATTCATTTTCTTCGTCTTTGGCTTTCCTACCTGCCAAAGTACATCTCTATCAACGTCTTTTATACGAACTGTGTTCAACACAGTGTGTTGTAAGCTGAAATTGAAATGAATGAATGGGTGAAACACTGTTTATGTTTGTACATAAAATGCATTAAAGTGCACTTTTCTTCAACGCTAATGAAGATACCACCTGGTGACTTCCAGGCAAACTGACCATATTTGATTTAAGCATTTATATGGCTTACAAATTCTTCTTTGGTTGTTATTTTGAAAAGGACGCCGGCTTGTAAAAAATAGGTAACAAGTTATGGTTGCCATGTCCAGTTTATTTGCATCACTGAATAATTTTATTTTCAAAGTGTGAGGAATACTGTCAACTGTTTGCCCAGCAGCAAAATAATTGTTCAGCCATTTTCCTTTCATATTGCATTTTTTGCTCACCTTATTACATTGTTAATGTGAATCTGTCTTCATACATATAGTTTCGGGTTGACAAGAAGAATACTTTGGATAAGACAGTGTAAAGACAGCAGCACTTGATTGATATGGACTGTAAATTATGATAATGACGTTGATGAACATGAACAATATGGAGGATTATTATACTGCTGATTTGATAATGATCCCTGCTCAAACCATTAACAAATACAGTGCAGTTTTTTACACTTCGCCAACTTACTGTTTTGATTCTCTTGTTGCGCTTTCTCACTATCTAATGTGGTACCTGTCGTGTTACGAATTAAGATGATGAAAAGAAAGAAGTCTATCTTTTCCGTAAAGACGTCTTGAAGCAAAACGACCTGTCAGTGTGAATTTGAGTAAGCATTTGTATGCAGCTTTTAAAATATCAGCATTGAGTACTGGTGATGATGGGAACGGAAAAAATAAAAGGAGGAGAGAAAATTACACCTTTTCAAACACGTGATGATGATCGTCATTATCATGGTCATCCTTGTCCTGAAAAAGACAGATTTTAGTGTTCTTCTGGTAAAGTTTCTTCCATATCAGTTTTGATTGAGCAAGCATAATATATTATATTATCACACCTTGTCTTTTGACTTAAGATCTATACCCATACTTTATATTTATGTATCAAAAGAAGGATAACTATCGACTAAGTAGTTATAATATGTAGCGTGATATTGTATTAATCTCGAATTGATGGCGTCCTGTAATTTTTCTTTAAAACTCCGTCTGCGAAAAGATGTAGTGAATATGATGCTTATTTTGAAGCATAATATGCTTCCTGTGTAGAAAACCCATAGTGTCCCTTTTTTATTTATTTTATGAATTTTGTCTGTAATATTGGAAAAGGGATGTTACTCCTACTGCCGTTCTATTATTACAATATGTATGTTTCTTACAAAACTAGTTGAACCCACTGAAACATTCAAAATAATAGTAGCAGTAACAGTGGATCAGCAACACAGAAAATGAACGGAATAAAGGGTTGAAGCAGTTCTTAGGATAGGATGTATCATAGATATAAACACTTGTCACTTGTCACGTTTTATAAGGTATATTTTCCTCACCCTCTTCAAGATGCTGTTTTTTCCACTTTGTCATCGTCATCATTTTTTCTCAGATATCACATCAAATCATATCAAAAGAGACGAAGCACCTTGATTCCTGTCGCATTCGAATATATTCATGCATCAGACGAAGACAGTAGTCGTATTAGGTCGCACGTAAAAAACATGTTCTCTGTTTCAAAAATTCTGTCATGCTTTCACACCCTTTTTCATACCAATGTTAATATTATCTGAGAGTCACTACTCACTGTTCTTTCATTACACTGCAAGTAGAATCGTAACAATGGACTCGTATCTTTGTTGAATGGGATTGCTGGTATTGCTCAGGTATTTTGAACCTTTTCTCTTCAGCGACAAAATATATTGTGGCAAGTTGACAGTTGGTCACTTTATGAATCTGGTAATTTATAGGTACGGTTTTTGAATAATGTATGGGATGCCACAGGGAGACGTTACTCGTCATACAAAATGCGGATTTATACAAGAATACGAGGATAATAGTAATAAATCCATTATCATATATCACTCAATAAGACGGTGATTTGTGGGTGACACATGAAACGAGAGAATGTATAGCTAAATGGCTAATAATAATAAGGGGTCTAGGCTATTAGCTCCCAAACCAACTAGCTCCCGGTGGTCAGTTAGCTCCCCGACCCACTTGCTCCCAGACACATTAGCTCCCCGTGCCATTTGCTCCCGGGTAAGTTTGCTCCCATAACCACTAGCTCCCGGACCACTTACCTCCCACGCCATGTTGCTCCCTGTACAATTTGCTCCCGAACTATTAGCCCCCATAGGACTTTAGCTCCCGGGCAAGTTTGCTCCTAACAATTTACTGACCAGTGCATAGTGCATAGTCATTGAGATACAAGCTAAAATTAAGGACATAAACAATTCTAAGAACATAAAACCGTTAACCTTACGTTTCATAGCGTTAGTTATGCCTTCTCATATAATTCTGAACAGCCTTCCACATTATATTCTCATTGGTTTGTTTGAGAGTTTTTATTAATGCATAATAATTTTATTACCATTCAGGTTTATCTGTAGGGTCAAGACGGAAATAATTTATGTCTTCTTAACGGTTTTTTTTGGGAAACTCAGATTTGCCATTTTTATAAATAATTTCCCAATCACCGTCAATTACATGTCAAGATACAGACTTTCCTTCAAGTAATTTATTATAATCTCATATACACATTGAATAAATTGAAATTGTTAGTACAACTATTTATATAATAGGAATATCAGTATATTGTTTGCTTCCTTTTGCTAGCTGTTGTCATTGTTCATTGCTTGTGTGCAGGGTTAATCTATAAAAAAACAGAAGACACAAGTACACACAGGCAAGAAATAGGGACACCGGAGAAGCCTAACTAACGGTATGAAACGTAAGGTTAACGGTTGTATGTTCTTAGAATTGTTATGTCCTTAATTTTAGCTTGTATCTCAATGACTATGCACTGGTCAGTAAATTGTTAGGAGCAAACTTGCCTGGGAGCTAAAGTCCTATGGGGGCTAATAGTTCGGGAGCAAATTGTACAGGGAGCAACATGGCATGGGAGGTAAGTGGTCCGGGAGCTAGTGGTTATGGGAGCAAACTTACCCGGGAGCAAATGGCACGGGGAGCTAATGTGTCTGGGAGCAAGTGGGTCGGGGAGCTAACTGACCACCGGGAGCTGTTGGTTTGGGAGCTAATAGCCGGTTACCAATAATAAGCATGACAAAATCTACGAATGTGGAGCTGAATCACAGAAATGTTAATTGTTACTAGTAAATATGCCATGCCGAGTTAATCGAGATGCAGCAGAATACCTGTGGTTCTGGGCACACGTAAATTCGGAAGGTCCGATAATTTAGCAGAAAATAACTGAATTTAGTTTTTAAAATCTTAGAAATACACAGGTGATATTGTTACTGTGACTTGACACGACATGATAGGTATGTAGCTTTTCGTCAAAGGTTTTTGCAACTCTGCCACAAACACGGGTGGAAAATAATCGCCGATTTTTTTGGGAGCCACATAAATTGTAAAATTTAACTAAAGTAACACACTTTTTAATTAAAAAAGCATTATTGGACGCTTGGCAATCAAGGTTATCCACGTTGATTTAAGGTTACCCACGTTGATTTAAGGTTACCCACGTTGGTTTAAGGTTACCCACGTTGATTTAAGGGTACCCACGTTGATTTAAGGGTACCCACGTTGATTTAAGGTTACCCACGTTGATTTAAGGTTACCCACGTTGATTTAAGGTTACCCACGTTGATTTAAGGTTACCCACGTTGATTTAAGGTTACCCACGTTGATTTAAGGTTACCCACGTTGATTTAAGGTTACCAACGTTGATTTAAGGTTACCCACGTTGATTTAAGGTTACCCACGTTGATTTAAGGTTACCCACGTTGATTTAAGATTACCCACGTTGATTTAATGTTACCCACGTTGATTTAATGTTACCCACGTTGATTTAAGGTTACCCACGTTGATTTAAGATTACCCACGTTGATTTAATGTTACCCACGTTGATTTAATGTTACCCACGTTGATTTAAGGTTAATTGCCAATTAAGGTTACCCACGTTGATTTAAGGTTACCCACATTAATTTAAGGTTACCCACGTTGATTTAAGGTTACCCACATTGATTTAAGGTTACCCACGTTGATTTAGGGTTACCCACGTTGATTTAAGGGTACCCACATTGATTTAAGGTTACCCACGTTGATTTAGGGTTACCCACGTTGATTTAAGGGTACCCACGTTGATTGAAGGTTAATTGCCAGTTAAGGTTACCCACGTTGTTTTAAGGTTACCAAATCCCAATTAAGGTTACCCACGTTGATTTAAGGGTACCAGTTGCAAATTAAGGTTACCCAGGTTATGATAGGTATGCAGCCAATGCAGCTTTTCGTCAAAGGTTTTTGCAACTCTGCCACAATGCCACAAATAGGTATACATACATATCTTTTACCTTCCAGCATCATTTTGTATTTACGCTTTTGTCTTATTTTCTGTGGCATTTTTTTTCAAAAAGTCCTTTTTACCAACAAAAACGACATGTACATCGTAGAAAGTAAAGTCAGCAAACTCAGCTTATACTCTTTTCTGGATATGTATGTGTGCCCTTCTGAGAGTTGTCGATTTCGTCAAGTCCACCTATCCATCGGTGCGTTCATTTTCCGTCTATCTGTCCATCAACATGCTAAAACAGCACGGTCAGCTTCACATCACGAACGTAGCAGCAGCATCAGTACTGAAATCATCATCCACAGTGTGGATTCCACATGATCATTCCTTTAGACGTAAGTGATATAAAAAGCAACTATATATAAGAAAGCAAAGGCATTTTCGGATAGAGACGACGAGAAAAAGTACTTGAAAACCCGTTGTGAATGCACAACAGTTTTGGAAAGAAGACGGAAGAAAACATGTTCTCCAATAGCACCATGACCATTTTCCCCCATTTATAGTCCGCACAAGTAGTATTTTTCTCCGCTATATCCATAAAATAAAGCTGAGAGAGACCGAGATGTTTCTTCAGAAGAAGATGCACAGAGAAAAAATGTAATGTTGAGTGAGTGACTAGCCATCGCCATAGGTTGGCAGGCAGGCAGGCATCTCTCACCGGTAAAAACGGGAGAATTCGGAGAAGAGTTCGTCGTGTCAGCGTCACATCACTTTAGTGATGGCAGATAGATCCGCCGAGGAGGCAACTTAAGTACAAAGTATGTTGGTAAGCAAAAAGTGGAGAAGTGTATAACAAGCGGACAGTTAGTTTAATGCAGACAAACAGACACGAACAAAAAAGAAAAAGCTGATGTGCAAACTACAGTGTGCATGTATGAGTGGAACTGATTGACTATAGAAGACAAAAACATGGAGAAGCGTCATAAAAATGGATTTCCCATAATGTATATACATAATGTATTGGAGCAAAGGACATATTGTTATCATCAGATCATCCAAAACAAAATTTCAGTAAAAGAAAAAGATTGGTGTGCACGTTAGCTTTACGCGCATATTGTATATCTATGAATAGCATTTCTCTATTCTATACATTTACTTGTATTTTTATAACATTGTGTGACGCTTGCCAAACTGAAAGAAGAAAGGCAACAACTTTATTTCGTTTGAGAGAAAAGAAAGCAGAAACTATTAGGTTAGCGTTTCATGTCAAAATCACTGCATTTTAGAAAGCAGGTTTTAGCCAACAGCTACTAGCATAATGACCATTTAAATGCACAGCCGACTGGAGAACGGCATATGCTGTGAACATCTTCACACAAAGAGTAGGTTGATTGTACTGGGTATTAAAATTAGTAGACAAACCAGTCAATCAGAGAAAAATTTTAAAAAATGGAAAAACGCTAATACCCGTCAATCGTCAACAATTTTATATAATATAACACATAGAAATAGACAATTAAAGCTAGTAGCGCACGAAATGCTAGAGTAGAATACAATAAATATAAACATACGTTCAAAATGCAAAAGGTCAAAGTTTAGGAGTATTAAAGCTATTGTTGCATATCATCAAAGACATCAGATTGACTGTTATTATTGTATCAAAGCTAGGTTTTATATTTATCAAGGTATTAAACGCAATTAAGCGGAGTGAGTTAACATAGTGCGGCACATCAACCACCGACCGACGTTTATTTTCTAGCAGTGTGAAAATAATCACAGAGACAAAGCAAAAATTAATCGACAACATCTTAGTAAAAGCAAGCAAACAGCAAAGACCAACTTTTGTTTGGCATTTGCTTGCTCTTTTCCGTATTTTCTCTATTTGTTGTACACTTAAAGTATACAACAACCACCGAATTCCTGCTGGACATTTTCTTGCTAACAACGCCGTGGCTTTGTTCCCCACTCCTCGTCTGCTCATCATACTGCCGGTCTTAATGCAGCACAGATCACATCATACATCGGATCTTCTGCTTATTCACCACTGCTCACTTCTTAACACTAACGCAAAGTCACTTTTACCCGTGCTCAGAGTCACTTTTTCAGGCAAAGCACCAGCAATACGCGAGTGGGCTCACTTTCGTTCCTCTGCATCTTGGAAATACACAGAAAATCCTGCACTAGTAGTGAAAACACACAACCAAGCTCTGTAGAATCTAGCCCCTTGCAACATGTTTAGAGCCGAAATAACAGAAGCGGCAGTGGTGGTGGTGGCGGTGATGATGGTGCTAGTAATAATGGTACATAGCGAGACGCGTCTGCTTTTGTAGTAGTAAAGTAAGTAGTTTTGGTGGAGTGGTGGTGCGGTGGTGTGTGTAGTGTGTGTAACATCATTGACTTGACGATCAGTTGACAGGTAGGTCTCACACAGACAACATCTCCTTGCAAAGAGAGCTGCACATGCTACCCTCCGCAACCAGACGGCACATTCCCCCTGTCTGTTACTTCATAGCCAGAAAAACAAAATAGAGACCTGCTTTCATTCATTCATTCTCAGTACAGACCAGCAACAAGCTTATCATAAGCACGCGTAACTTTCTTAAGACAGCATCAAAACATCGGTATTTTTTTTGGAAATATTTGTTTTTCTCGAAAAAACAATTTGCCCCAAAAACGTTCTCCAGTGGGCGTTAATAGTATTATCACATCTACTTTGTTGTTCTAGAGTGGTGTGACGTGAGACGATATACATAGAAGAATATTACATAACATTCAATCTGCGTTAACTAACACGAGGAATTTGAAAATTGAATAAGACACCACAAATAAGGACCCTTTTTAAAGTAAATCTAAAGTTCACTTTCCGGTGAAGAACGTAATATTGTAAAAGTGAAAACGTTGTCTGATTGATTGTGCCACTGCATAAATAAAGAAAGTTATTCGTTGAAACAATTTTATTACTATTATTGTGTAAACTTAACTGTGAGTACCAGTAATTTAGTCTTATGTATTTCTGCCAAAGCCTACAGTTAAGAAGAATTGAATGATTTCTTATTGTCCAAAAAGTGGAATTACGAAGAGAACAACATACTGTGCTGTCACACACGTAACTCAAGTACTTGACAAGTTTGGGACGTGTCAATCAAAGAAATAATACGATTTTCCACTCTTCCCATTTTGCTGACTGTACACTCAACCGTTCTTTCGTTGTATCGACAACCAGAATTCACTCTCTTGAAAATTTTGCTTGTCCAAAGCAGAGCGATGCAATAATAACAGTTTATAAAATTTCGTCGCGTATTCGGTTTTCTGGTTCTCTCAGAGAAAAATGTTATACTGACTGCCATCATATAATCATCATCATCATCATATCATTCTTCCTCATCAAACTTTGTCATCGTCACAATCATCATCAACATCTAACAATCCCATTGATTGTTATACTTTCCTGATGTACGCAGTTCTCATATTAACTATACATAAGGACTGCACACTACGAGAAGAAAAAGCTTTTCCACTGCCACACAAGCCATCCATCCAAATGTTCGTGACAGTGAAGGACACATTTTCGTCCTGTTTGATGGTTTTTTGAATGTTACGTTCTTGTCGGAGTTGGTTTGTTGGTTCGATTCTTTCTTTCACTCACAACTTATGACTCAAGAGTGAGTAGTCAGCAAGCGAACTATTCTACGACACGACACGATAAGAACGACCGCTGTGTTAAGCTAAAACTCGTACAGCTCCAATCATAATCAACTCGACAGGAGAAACGAGAGGATATTAAAGTTATATTTTTGACGTTGATGGAATGACAGAGAAGGTGTTTCCTCCATGCCGTATTTATACCCATTTTAATTCTTAACTATAGAGGCAAAAACGGATGTAGCTAAACCGTATGCTGCGTGTGCAAAGTAAACGTAACGTAATCAAGCAAACGAACAAGAACGCCATTCCGTAGTACCTCCAACAAAGCTGATTTGTATATGTATGTACTAAGAGAGACATATAATCATGGTGTCCAGTAGTAATATTATGGGTGATTATTGCAGCAGTGGCAAAAGTATAAACACAAAAAGAAGTGGTGCCATAAGAAATGGTGATTATTGCTGTTGCACGTTGTTAACTTGACCCATCAACAACAACAACAATAAGTAAACCGGAACAATTCTCCAATTGAATAATCGTTGTAATAGTCATCAACAACGGATTTGGTGGCTGGCCAGCCACAGTAAAAACGAGAGAAAATAAAATGACGTCTACAAAGATCGCCAATGACCATCGCTATTATCAGCAGCGGTAACAATAAATCCAACAGTTATTTCTATAATAAACAGAAAGGAAACTTGTCGAGAGTGTGTTATTGTTTCTCTCATTGCCCATTTCTTGATGTTGAATTGATATTTTCAAAAGAAACATGTTTAGAAACAAGTTGATGAAAAAATTCAAAGATTTAAAGAACTGATAAAGTCAAAAGCGATTTACAGTAACGTGACATTATCTTGTTCTGTGTGGGGAAATGCGTTTGTAAATGAGAATAATCGAAATAATTATACAAACATTTTTGGACAATGGTTTAATTCCGTGAAGCCACCCGGTTTTTATCTGGATAAACATTGTTAGCAAATGCAAGCCACAGAAAGACCATAAAACAACAAAATCAAGAAACTGGTAGTCGCAAGGAAACTTTTCTCTCCATATAAAACCAGACAGTGAATCAAGCACGGAAGCAAGAAAAGCAAGCTACTCCAGATTTTCTAAACCTAGCCACACGACATTGCTGAACAAGTAGTAAAAGGGTCGGTAGCAACAGGATTCTGCCAGACCAACCTCCACTTGCACCATGCTTTCCCATTATCTTGTATAGTCACTTTCTTACACACAGGTGTAGAATATGAACTGAATAAAAAATAAGACTTTTAAAAGAAAAAAGACGCCAAGGAAGAGAGCCTATAAAACCGCAACATTTATAACCCAACCAAGTAGCTCCAACCAAATATTTGCCATTTATTTGGTTAGATTGAACTGGAGACTAGGACGGAAAAGACAATAGAAAGCGGAGAAACATAAAGGAAAAGTATTTTACGAGGAGAGCTGACACAGGAATAATCGCCACTTTGGCAAATACATTTACAAATTGGATTAATCATGCCGCGACGAAAGCAGGATTGTCCAAAGCGGATGAAATGTAAGAATCAATATTTTTATTGTCTATCCATATTCCGCAATCATTTTTATTAATCACAAAATTGAGCATACATCATAATTTGTTTTGCGCTTATCTTGACGTAAGATGCATATAGTCATTGGAACTACACTTAGTATAAGTAATTTTAACGGGTAGGTAAAATAAGAACAGAAACCGATTGAAGCAAATGAATAAATGCATATTATATTGTAAAAAACAGTCTACTGTTTACCTAAAAACTACAATTTCTACTTTCTTTGGCGGGCAATAAAAGTAAAGCAAAAGCCTTATCGTCAACATCCACTGTCTCCTTTAGTCATTCAGTCATCACCAAATACATATACACTCTGAAACAACCAAGAACGGTTTTGCCAAATAAAAGCTCCCAGGTTGAAGTAGAAATTTGGGGATATAAAACGGGATGATAGAGAGCAGCGTAAAGTATAAGTAGCGGCAATAGAGTGGAATGGTTTTAGTGGATTCTCCAGGAAATCCAGAGAACCCAAACACCAAAACATGCAATCCACCACCACACCACTACAAACTAAGCATCCACCACCGCTTTTGCTCTGGTGGTGGTACAAAAATGAGAATGAGAGTTGATGATGTTGATGAAGCAAAAGCGTGAGTTTTTAGAGAAAAGGAGAGAAAAAGTGTGGAGTATAGAGAGAATAGTGGTGGTGGTAAATGGTATAAGTGAGTAATATAATAACCGAGATGAATAGAAGAAAATAGTGCTGTATAGTTGAAAACGTGGAAAGAGAGGAGGAAGAAGGAAAAGAAAGAAGGTTTAGAAAGCTTTATGACTTGAAATAGTTTGTGCTGCTGCTGCTGTTGTTAGTATGTGTGTGTATCTGTGACTGACATGTGTCATGCGTTTTGATGGGTCCTTCCTAGACATGGATAAAAAATCCGGAGAGTAGAGCACAATACACTCTAATGATAATACGTATAAGGAACAAACATGAAAACCACACACGGAGAAAGAACGCCAGACCAGAGTAGCGGTACAGCCAAAAGAGAATGAAAAGAAAGGAAGAGGAAAAACAGATGAGTTTATACAGTGCAGGGGTTTTAGTCGATGATGTCGATTTTCTATTGCTTGTACTTTCTCTTCTCGTCTTGCAATAGTCATACAAATGTTGCACGTATAAAAGCGTTTAACTTTGTCAAGTATATAGGGGATTTTCTTAAGCAGAAAGTCCAATATTATTATGGCTGGTACAAACTATGTTATAGCCTTGTTTAAAGCGTAATGTAAAGACAAAAATATAGGAATATATATCTATATGTCTATATCATGATTTTATGGATGCATTACCACTATTACACTTTTTATTTTTCTGAACTAAAATATGAGAGAAATGAACATTACGGCATTACCACAGAAAGCAAATAATGGATGTGATGAGAAAAACAAGAAGAGGAAGATGTTTTGGGTGAGAAAAGTTAAAAAGGAGACTGTGCGAGTGATGCGAATGAAGGCTTGAAATCTCTAGTAGTTAGTTCAAAGCAGTATATTATAATGGTTGAAGAGTCCATGGTGTTGAGTAAAAACTGCTCCCTTTTGTTTCACTATCTCCCTTTGTCTGGAACTGATGATGACATTCTCTTGGTATTCGCTCTTCAGTCATAAGTACGTGTATCACATTTTATGTTTGATTTTTCACATATTCCATTTCTCCAACTCTTTGCTAGTTGGTTGTAATCGAAAAAGCACGAAGAAATAAGTAATATTCTGCTAGTGACGATTAAGACAGCTTATTATAGAAAATACATATTTTCTTCGTCATATTGCTTGACCTCACTATTTCACAAAAGGAGATTCATTTTTCATCAAATAAAAAACAAGACTCTTCACTCCTGCTTTCATGTGATGGGGAAGCCTTGACTTAACTAACTACCACTACAGTAAAAAGTAATTTGTTGATTATGATGATGAAAGTTTATAATGATGAGATTAGCAAATTGTATATGTTTATACATACAACATAAAAAATCCCACCCAAGATATGAATGGTGAATGGGTTATGACACGACAGAAAGTAAAAAGAAAAAAAATCTATCATCTTCAGAAAAAAAACTCAACCATTCCATTTCCTTTTGCTTACAAGTACCCAGTCAAGCGTTACGGATCAAAAGTCAAAAAATGGTCTCTCTGAAGTTATAATCCTTTCGCTCAAAAAGAATAAAGCGGAGAAAAGTTAACTTTTTTGTTGGTGCAAACTAAAGACAAAAACATTAAGGAGAAATAATCAAAAACAGACAAATCCGTCTTTCTAAAGTAGATGGTATACAGCTTTTGCTACCACTCTAGTGTTTTTGTTTTTTAGAGAAAACACAAATTAAGAATCAAAAAGAGAAAAGAAAAAATGAAAGCTCACAAGATGATTTTTGTTTCTGTCGGCTGGGTTAAATAACCAACCATAATATATACCATGTAATAACACTTAAGCTTTTACGGACTTTTCTATGCTGCTGGATAGTAAGTGGTAAAAAGATCCGTTTTTCCGTCAACTTCAGTTTTTTCTAGCGACAACTGCTGCTGTATGTCAAGGATTAATTAAGTTTGCCCTTTCCTTCCTTTCCGAGCTTTCACTATATTCCAATTCCAACAAAAAGGCAGTAACAGCAAACGTTTAGTATAGCTGTTGATTGGTTCGTTGCGCCGAGGCGAGGTTCCGCGATTGTTTTGCGTTTTTTGTACATTTTTTTTGCCATGCACGCGTGCATCTGTGTGCGTCTTCCGTCTACATTGAACTAAAGTAAGAACCACGTCAATGTCAGAGTGTCACCGACCATCACAAATCCAGGGAGCTGTCTTTTCTCTTCCCTCTCTCTCTCCGCCTTCACTGTTTACAGATGAGGAAAAGTCGTTCATTTAATCAGGTTTTTTACTTAATCTTTCTTTCGCCTTTTTCTTTTTTTGAACAAGGTAATTCATAGGAACATAAACTAATACATTTATTACATTTGCATGTAGGTTCTACAATTCACCCCCTTTCCTCTCGTCCACATTAATAAATAAAGTCATTCTGCCGTTAATAATAAAATCTTTAGAAAAAACAAACTGTTCTGCGTCTGTTAGTCTGTTTCAAGTTTCTTCATTCTTTCCTGACGACTTTCTGGCTCGTCATTCACTTTGTTTATTAAGTTTGTTAGAAAATTAGTAATAGTGGACATGTACACGATTACTTTTTTCAGTAAAAGCTCGAGCTTTTCTCTCCGTTTTTCTTTACGATAAAATTGACGATAAGAAAGTACGGAAGAAAGAATTGAAAAGCAAAAAAGTCAAAGTTTTTCGTGTTTTCTTCTTCCATCTTCTGTTAGTGATGTTGGTTCTCACTGGTGAAACGACGGTGGCAGGTAGACATTGAGATGGAGTTCACGTTTTTGGCTCTTGTCCCTCAAAATTTGTATTGCACCATAAAATGTCTAAAAAATAACTCACCTTTCCCATGCAAATCCTCCTATTTTGATTTTATATACTTGAGTTTGCTAACTAAGCACAGAGCTTGTCTTGATTTGATCATCAACAGCAAGACTTCCTTCCAGGTCTTTTCTTGACGAGCAACGTTGACTTTGTGTGTACATTTTGTACCTCATAAGAAAAAAAAACTGCTATAACGGTTTGTGCAAGTTGCTGTATATTGTATATTATACAAAACAGGAGTTTAGTAGTGGAATACATGTGTAGTAACAACCAGTCTTAAATAATCTGTCAGTCAAAAAGTCTGAAAGAGTTGAGAAGAGAGTCAGGGTTGACGGGATGTTTACGTGTGCAGCAACGGCGGACGGATGTGTTTGTGTGTATGTTTTGAATTTTGCTGAATTAGGTATGCACGTACACAAAAATTGTGTATGGAGAATGAAAGGAAACTGGAAAAATGTGGGGAAGATCAGATCACAATGATCACATGGAGAATAGTAGAATCAAGTTTTGTAATAGTTTGTGGATGAGCATGAGCTTGATGATATGAGACACAGACAGACAGGCATGCTGATGATGATAGTTGGAGTTGCTGTTGCTCATCTCTTCTCTCGTCTGTGTGTCTGATGATGATTCTGGCTGAAAAGTTGGCATATTCCAGTGGATATATTTTATGCACGAGTTAATACATCAGTCAGTCAGTTTGACTTTTGGTGGATGGATGTGACTTGTGCTACTGGTACTACCACTGCTTCTGGAATATGATAAAATACTTTGTTGTCATAAAAATAGGCAGGCAGACCATAAAGTAAGATAAGCCTAAAAAGTCAACAGTGTATTTTTCATCTATATTAATGAATGTGATAGGTCGTTCACAAACTGATGAAGCTTGATGCATGGAATGGAGCATATGTCACATAGGTGACCTTACCTTTCTAATGCAGAGAGAAAGACTATGATGATCACAGTGAAAGATCAGTTAAAATTAGTAATTCCATCTGAAATGATGTACCCATTAACGTGCATGATTCTCGGGTAATTTTAATTTGCAGGGATTTTTTCCTTATAATCATTGGTACGAAATGTGAATAGAATATTCAGACAATATTTTCAGATGGACTAGGTTACTGGCATACATTCCTTCCTTTTTTAATTCATACTTATGTGCATTTATTTCATAACTTTAGATTTGGAGCGAATTGACAATTTTAGACTTGATAGCTTTCTTCACCAGACAAACAATCGGGACAACTGCCTAGTCGTTTTAAAAATAAGGTTGGTTGTGCCTTAATACTGTCCAGTGTAATATAGCTTGTCATGAATCGACTATATAAATTATATTTATGCAAAAACATAAATGTATTCTTCAAGTTGAATGGAATTTGACTTCAATGATAGAAAGCTCTTATCCTCAGTCCCAGTCGCTGAAGCTAAAAATTTACGTTTACGACGTTAGGCAGGATAAATATTATAATTCTGTGACAAGGGAAGGCAAACCTGACCTATGAACTTGTAGCTGGTTAGAAACCTCCTATTTCCAAGTATACTTCTTGTCGATAGTTTGTGGTCAAGAAAAGTGATAAAAAAGCTGCCTATGGAAGAGACTATACAAGTACTAATTCTGTCTCTTTTTGTGATAATTCATTGACAAAAAATACTATGATTCATTAATATCTTAAATAGAAAGATTGATCCAGCATAACTTTTTAATTTGCCACTTTATCTTATAATTATCATGTACCCCATTTATAAAAGGCTAAAAGCAATTTAACTTTTACATTTGAGAACACTACTATATAACTATATAGCAAAAATAAATAAATGATCCAAAATCCACAATACGACACAAATCAACTATCAACCAGACATTTTTTGCCCAGACAGGTGCAAAAACTTTCAAACGCTGCAAATGATTCTATATTTTATTACCTGAACACACATCTCACTTGGCAGCATTATGATCCTGACTAATATAAAATGCGCAAATTCTTTTGATATGATTCTCGTTTTTATGCGTTGCAATAATGTGTATTATGTTATATATACGACAATGATAAGCAAACAAGACCTGCAACCAAACAAACGCAAATCCATCAGAGTTTTAGTCCGTCACAGCATCATCCTCGTCATCCGTCCCCGTCACGAAAAAGCGAAACTACCTATCTGTCCATCCATCCTTAATAGCCATAAATAACTCAAAAATCTCCAGAAAAAAACTGCTCTCCAAACCTTTTTCTTTACTTTGCCTTTCATCTTGTTCTTCTCTCTATGACTCTCAAAGCTACAAAAACAACACTTGTGGCAGGCAAAATAATGAATAGCTCTGCCTCAATTATTTATTGACTGGATAGCCCTGTCAAAAATTATTTTTGTTGTTGTGTCTTGAATTTTGTAAGTTGTTACACTCTTCAGGGTTGTATCTATATGCAAGAATGCATGCCTAAATAAAAATACTTGCACAGCTTCAAGTGACTATGCTGTTTGTTGTTGGCGTGTAGAATGCTTTGTAAGTGGCTGGGAAAAATGAAGCTGATGAGATGATGACTGTGACGATTGCAATGATGAGTTTGAGATGAGTTTGATGGCATAAAAGACCATTACGAACACAAGTTCGACAAGTCAAAAAGCAGCTTAGCTAGTCAGCTTTGCTCAGGACTAGTATACAAAAATAAGCATTTAAGGCAAATATTAAGAAGCTTACTAAAACTACAAAATATTTCAGCAAAAAAATTAGATTCTCACACCAACCTACCTCATTCAATATATCAAAGCGTTCATATAAGAGTAGTAATGATGGCATACTTGTGTACCTATGTATTATAATGAATAACTACACTTGCTTAATCGGTTGTCTAATATAATTCAATATTTTACTCGCTACAACAGTATAGCCATATATACACCTGGATATGTACAATAAAACACGAAACCAATTGACTTGAAATAATGAAAATTAAGCAGGTTCTTGTACAGTGCAGCACTCTGGTAATGAATATAGACACTTTAGAATGCTACTTTGCAATGCAATAAAATGAAGGCTGATGACTACCACGATGATGGACAATAATAATAAAAAAGTGGTGATACTGACTGGTAGTAATCTATAGAGATATCTTTTGCTTTTGTACGACTGTAAGAATATGAAGTATGCTCCCATTGTGAATTATGCATTGCGTATGTATATATTTTGTCTATCTAAATAAATAAGATCTCTCTTCAAAGATAACATCTTCATTGCTGCATATAGTAGTTATATGGGCACGCATTATGCATAAGGGGAAGTACATGGATTTCGTGGTACTCTATGCCGTAATACATTAAATCCTCTGATTTAAATAAGGCCAGGACAAACTTGGTGTATTGTTCCACTTGATCATTTTATATCACAATCACATAGCTCAAACTATCACACTAAAGTAGCCGTCTTTCTGTTGTTTCATAGCGAGGCGCTTTGCTTCGTTTGTAGAGCTCATACATGCACGGCAAGTACCAGTGAATGAGCAAAGACGAAACATTTTCTTGTCAAACCTTTCAAAAAGTAGAAGAATTATTAGACATATCTATTTTTTGTCGGCAGTTTTAACTTTTTATAGTTTTTGGGTTTTCAGTTGATGTTGATTATAAGCACGATGAGAACGATCATGATGGCACAAAGTAATGGTGGCGATCGAGATACGCGCTCTGCTCTTCATTTTGCCTTTGAAGACAAGTAATAATGCGCATTGCGATAATAGAAGTTTTTTCACAGCCGAGCACAAAGCATAACTCTAAAAGAGAATTATTGGGCTGATTGTGTGAGTTGCTGATGATGAGAACAAGAAGAAAGGAGTGAGCAGGAGGATCATCAGTAGAACCACGTTGAAAAGCATAAAGCCTTTCATTTCTTGTTCGATCTCTTGTTGTCCATCTTCTTTAGCTCCATCCAATCCATCTCGAATCGAGCATGCATCACATCACGAAAACGCAAGAATTATGACGGCATGAGAGACAGCCGTCATAAAAAGATTGAAAGGAATCTGTTCCTCTTCTTCTTCTGAATCGTCTTTGCTTGTTTTTATAGCTTTACCCTTTCTTGCTAAAGCAAAGTTTTAAAAAAGTCAAGCATGTCGGAATAGTGAGTTACGTATTATGAACCGATTCACAATTAGGTAGGTATATACATAATTCCTTTATAAATGCTCACTCACTATCTACTAGTAACTATATGCTTATATCAAACATATTATGTGAATTGTGAACAAGTCGACAAAAAATAATACATGTATATCCTTTTTGAAAAGCAATAATAAATCCATCCATCCATCCATCTTGTACCATTTTCATCCCCCAACTAACCAAAAAGGAACACAATTGTACGAAGAACACATCCATATTTTTTGCTAGCTGAGCTATAGCACCACCAACACTTTTTTGTGCTGGTCGCTCCTAACTACTTCTTCTACCATAATAATAATATTATTACGATTACTACATGACCGTCTTCTTGGTCCTCTCGTCATCCTCATCATCACAAAAGTCAAAGTCAAGTAAAGGATTTACTGCACAGCCAGTCATTATTCTGCTCAACTTATTCCCTTTTCTTTCCTTTGTTCAACTTTACAATAAATAACGATACTGGTGTTATTAGCGAGAAGATTCTTCAAACTCTGAGATGACGGCTTGTGATGTAAAGATGAGAGGGCTAATATAATAATAACATTATTTGAAAATATGGCACTGCTTTATTTTACTTTACGATGGCGATAACTTGTCGACTTGACGTCGTCATCTTCACTTTTGATTTTTTAACTCTACATTCTTATAAGAGTATTCGATAAGATTTTGGTAGTTTTGGATCATTGCAATCAAGTGTCGGCCTTGCATTCTTATTGAAAAAATGCCAAATAAAATACATACACTGGTCAACTATATCATTTATTGGCATTTGTAAAAGTGTAGGTCTGTTTTTAAAATTAGTAACTGCTATTTAAAATGGCACAGCTGCAAAAGTATATTATAAAGGAAGGCTTATAAAAACAAGAAATTATAAAATATTTTGATATAAAGAATTGGCTAGGGTCTAGTCTGGAAAAAATCTGAAAATAGTTTTACGGGAGCAAGTGGATTTAGATGAGCTGCTTAGTTGCCTGCTACACATTTTTATCAATATATTATTGCCACAAATTACGATGATTACGTTGCTATGAGAAGTCCTCTTCTTGACGATTATTTCATGAGAAGGTTTATCATCTCTATTTTGCTTGCATGAGAAGGATGACGATGTTCTTGTGGTGGGCCTGTATTCTGCCATGTCTGATGCTTGATGGATGGATGGACAGACAGAAGGACTGACAGGTCGGTCGAGTTCTTGGAAAGTTGATTCACGAAAAAATGCATATCAGCTAAATAAGAAGGGTAATAAAATAAGTACGTGAACATGAGCATGGCATACACCACAGCCAGCGGTGCCATCACATCACCAACTGCCATCAGCCAAAGAAAAGAACTCCATGATGCAAACAAATCAGTTTTTAGCATTATATATTATTCACGATCTTATTCTTCTTTCAACTTTCGTTATTGTTGTTGTTTTGATCAAAGAGAGAAGAGGGAAAATAGAGAATTCCTTTTTGCAGACAAGAGACAGATACCGATTATCTAAAGCAGATGCATGATACGTAAAAAGCCAACATGTTTGTTGTACACAAGTACGTACAACTGAAACGTATCAGTTATGTAAGAATTAAAAATAAGGCATCATCTTTCTCGCTCTGACTCTGAAGCACTGCTGGTTGTGGTGGTGGATGATATTATAGCAGAGCAATGAAAATGTGAATTTATGGGCCAGGTTGATGATAAACAATGGGTAGCTGGTTGTTTTATAATGGCAATTTAGTCATCATGAATCATGACTGGCGAGTCCGTAAAGAACTTCTTGAATGGCGCATACAAAAGTATTTTATTTGAGCGGACTAAAAGCAAAAGAATGCTATAGTTTCAAACAAACCAATTTCTGCCCTTGTTCATACATAAAATGTATTTAGTATGTCAATAAGACTCTGACTATATGTGTTATACCTGCTTGTAGATACGAAACAGACTAAATTTTATTTATTTAAGATTGCTTGCCCAAAAAGAATAAAAAATACTTGGACCCTATAATTCAAATGCATACATGGAAATATTGATTTGTATCAAAAGGGAACAAGAAGTTGTAGTGAATAAAGCGCTACCACACTGAGAACAAAAGAAGAAAGATGCCGTGAACCTGATAATGATGATATTAGAATAATAATGAAAATGATGTATAACAACTATATATTATTTTGAGAAACCTGCCAAAGGAAAAAGAAATATGGGTTGATACTCTAATAAAAACGCTTTATAAAGATCACAAAAAATGTAAAGAAAGGCAATTTTCTATAAACCCACAATAAGACAATATGACGCATTCAAAACAAATGTAGAAACACAAGAAAAGACTACTTGATTATAAAGTACTGATCAGTGTTTCTGATCACATATGCAAACCTATGTAACCAAAATTTACTCCTGACTTTATTGAGTCATTATATTAGCTAATTTTAAAGGTATTACTGTCATATTCTCTCTTACTAAACTTACAATTTAAAAAAATACTATTGTTCCAACACCTTTGCTTGTAAGAGTAACATTGGAATTTGTTCGCTATTAATTTAAATTCCTCATATAAATACTTAATATTTTGCTATGTATATTGGGAAAGTTACACACTTTTTGGCTGACGTTTTCCCCATTTGTGAACTAGAACCCGGTGTATATTACAAGTGTATTTAGTTGCCGTTATGTGATTTTTGTTACTATTTACTACGATGCATTGTTTCCCTGTACGTGAAATCTTCAAAAAAAGAGAACGAGAGCAGCACCTTTTCATCTATACCGCATACTCCTGTCATTGCATAAACAGAAATGGGTAACATATAGATACACAACATATTATAACATAATGGCTATCTTTCTGTTCATCTATCTTGTCCTCCCTTTTCAGTCATCTACAAAGATGTATAAAATATATATATAAATAACTGCTGGCTACACGCTTCCTATACGCCCAAATCACCCAAGTCTAGAAATAAGCAACAGAGCTCAAATGAGTGGCAGTAGTAACTTGCACTTTCTTTTCCCTTTGTATTTGTAAAAGTACCTCAGAAGACAAGTCTGAAGGAAAAGAAGAGGCAACAGCAGCAGAAGAAGAACAGAGTAAAAAATGGGAGCACACAGTCAGTCAGAAAAAAGAGGACCAAAGGTCCACCATCACCACCATTCACTTCACTCAGCTCTCAAAAAAAGAAAGAGTGAAAGAGATAGAGGAGTAAACGTAAAGAAGAAAAAAAGAGAAAAAATAGAACATAAAAATACATATCAGTCCGTCAGGGAAAGATATGGAAGGACTTGCTGGACAGGACGGCAGAATGAAAATACTATACACTACTTCTTCACGCAGTAGCATAGATGGATAGATAGATTTTGAGTAGAGTTTGAGAAGAAGAGTGAAGTGAAAGTGAGTGACTCCTCCACATATCCAATCTAGCCGGGAAGAATAGAAAATGGCAATAATAATATAAGTGTATATTGTGTGTCCGTTGTCAGTTGAAGACAAGAAGAAGACAGGCTGTGCAGTAAGAAAAAGGCTTGCTACTAGCAAGAAGTACAAGGCATGTTATATAGAGAGGAAAAAGTAAGTTTGTCCGTCCATCGTCGATCCATCCACCATCCGTCCATCGAATCGTTTTTGGCTCTTCCTTTTCTTCCTCTCTCACTCTTCGTCATTCCCTGGCTCTCCATCCTTTCGCTATCTCTCATTCACTCACACTTCCTCTCGTGAAAATAGAGATATTTTTATATGTACCTAATAAGTATACTTTTGTGATATTATTAGGAACAAGGACAGGAGATAATAGGTTATGGACATATGTATGTATGTATTCATTTTGGTATAGGTACACATGACCTCCTATAATGATATAATGTTGATAGCTTCTGTCCATTCGTACTTTTTCTATGTACATATTCCATTTTTAGGGTTTGGTCGTTTCCATTCGTTTTGTTACCCCCCAAAAAAGAGTTTTTTGTTACCATTGCTGTAAGCTGTGCTTCTATGTGCTTCTTTTCTCCTTGGTTGTTGTTGTTGAGTGAGTGAAAGAAGAAGTTGGAAGTTGTCACTCATTGTGTCATCGATTTCGTTTCTACTTTCCTTCACCGTCTTCATCCTCCTCTGTACTTTTCCATTTTTCGTTCCCTTTCTCATGGCCTGTCCGTCTCCTTTCTGCCCTTTTCTCTTCTCACTTTGAGTTCTATACACACATCAATACTTTTTATTCTTCTTTTGATGATACAGTTTATTTTACTTGGTCGTATATAGGTAGTTATAGGTTATTACAAGTAGAGATTTTTCAACCTACATATTGCATGCAACTTATAAGTTATTAGAGTTATTTAGCTCATTTTTTACTCCGAAGCCTTTTGTATTTACTTATTTAGGCAAAACAAAACTACGAGAGAAAAAAGGTACGAGAAAGATGAGTAGTCGGGCGGTAAATGACATGCATTAGAGATCGAGAAATTGAAATATACATTATAGGTACAGTATAGGAAAATGTGTTCAGAAACAATCATATTATGTCATATCGTCACCAGAGAAGATGAAAGTAAAAATTGCATATTATTGCCTACAAATACATTAGGCTTGTTGCGTATATATAGGGAAAGGACAAAGGTGATAGTAGAATGTTGTAGGTATTGCAGTTATCCAGACGCCAGTGCACAACTGCCACTCTTACTCGTCGTCTTCCCGTCAAAGTTATTTTTAAGAAGTACAAGTGAGGCAGAGAGAACAGCTTTTGTTGTTTTGAAATGGCATACAATACACATTTTCCCTATTTTTTACTCGAGGCTGTGCAGTACAGCGCCGAGATGAAGAAAAGAAGAAGCTGGAGCAAGTTGCTTGCTGTTCTCGCTATGCTTTTCTTCCTTGGTTCCAGGCCACTGTTGCCATGTTGAGGTCTTGCTCATGTCAGTCATTTCCTATCGATCCGTCACGGGCTCACTCTTTTTCGACGACTCAAGTCAGAGAACCTAAAAACTCTTTCCCATCACAGGACGTTGCCAGTCATTTCTTATCGATCCGCAGCACCAGCAGCAGCAAAAGCAAAGCTAAAATACATACAATGCCGCACTCACACACACAGACAGAGTGAGAGTGACTGCTGACGAGAGAGTGAAAGGAGAATACACGGCTCTCACAAAACTAAATAGAAAGTGCAGTGATGGTAGTAGTAGTGTACTAGCAGAGGCAGCAGCCTTGACTTGACTAGCTTTCTCTGGATGGATGGATCGCTGCCACTCTTCCTTTGCCATTTGCCATCATGCACATCACACACACTCGCAATATTCCCTGGTTCACCAGTACCAGTACTACATGGGAAAATTGCTACCAAACCAACCATGCCTTCTTCCTTTTTTCTCTTGTGCTCCCTGTTATTATTATATTAGTTATGCCATCCTGCTTCTATGAATCCCGCATCTTTTTCCCTCCATTTATCCACATCTCTCTGTAATATGCATATATGCAGACTTGTGAAAATGGGTACCTTTTCCTCTTCATCAGCACCTTCTTTATATCGTCATCTTGATTTTATTTCACATGAAAACCTGCAAAATAATTCTTTACAACTCTCCCGTTTTTGAAACCAAGTTGATTCCTTTAATATACTTTTTGAAAGGAATAATATGTACCTAACCATGTCTATGGGCAGTTTTTTCTCTCTTGCTTTGTATTACATTGTGTATGAGTGTGACTGACTGCTGCTGCTTCTTCTTTTCTCACTCGTCTCCTGGCTAAGTGACTGACTGACTCTGTCCGTCTCTCCTTTTCTCTCCTTCGTCGTTCGTCCATCCGCTTGCTGTCGTTTTCTTTTAACTCGTTCTAAGAGTAAACTTTTCTCTTTTATAAAGCATTACATAAGAAGGGATAATAGGTACAAACTACAAACTTTGTGTCATTCCAAGAGAGAAACATCCTTCTAAATAGTGGTTGTGTAGAAGAGTCTTCAATGTTTTTATACTGCTCACAACTTTTCGATTGCTTTAGAGCATTAATAAAACTGTATATGTATGTATTCGTATGGTTGCATTTTATGTGTAAACTCTACTTCTTCTTCCCCTTTTCTCTCTCTCTTTCTCCGATGGCAGTTTTTCTTCACAGGATGAAATCATGTTTGGTTGTTTGACGATGACGAGAAGAGGACGACAACCAAAGAAAGATGGTGATGATGAGAAAGATGGTCGGTTTGAATTTGGAGTGGCAACTAATGTATATACTTTTATATCTGTTCCTACTTATTGTATGGACATATATATGTGTGCAAGTAGTATTTTTTCTTGTATATCGAATCATTTTCTTTTGCTATAAAATATACAGTTAAAAAGCTCCTTTCTTTTCCTCTTATTCCTTGTACTCATATCCTTCTGCTTTGCCTTCGCGTGTATATGTGTATCTGGAAGCGAGTGTGTTTGTGATGCAATGTGATGTGAGATGCCAATCCTTTTTATAACAAAACCTTGCGATGATTATGGTAGCTCCATAAATACGTACATATATACATTATAAGAAGAGGTGTGTCTACATGTTGTACTTTATACTACCCATATTCCATAATAGAGTTGACAGTATAATAGTTTACAGTATATATGCTATATATAAGTTGGTTATATTTATTAAGGCCTTTATTAGAGAAAAAGGTGGTCTTAACACTTTCTCTACTTTTCTTCTTTCTGTCTGTCATTCACTTCAAAATAGAGGACGGAGGATGGATGGATGGGTGCTCTCTCCTTTTCTCTCCTCGTTTTTCGGTGTTGCTGCTGTTGAAAGTTTGTCGAAAGCGAAAATGGAGAAGGAAGAGATGTTGTGGGTGACGTACCTACACATAAAATAACATAACGAACGTTTTTCTTAAGCACCAGTTGTCTTGAGTGGTGCACGTACAATCTTCTTTCTTGATGATGACGAGGAAGAGGAAAGCTCAGACTGCATTACTAGTATTATGTGTGCGTGGTTGTCTCTTCACTTTATCATGACATGTATATAAAACATATCATGTTATATGCTTAAAATGCACATGAAAAGTTTCTAAGATAATGCTCAATTCGTTTCACAATCAATATACCCATCCTATCAAACAATCTATACGGCCTCAGCAAAAATTTCACTTTGCTCTAAAATATGATCATTTTGTTTATCCTATTCAAAATTGCCCCAATAATGGTACTGGTTGATTTAAAGGTAAACGCTTCTTGCGACATGCTCATAATAGTTGGGACAGTTGGGAGTTTCGATGATGAAATTATTCAAGCAGCAGCAGCAGCTAACTTAAAGTGGTGGCAGTTTTTGCTGTTGTGTATTATTTGCATAAATGTGCTTTCTCTTTTAATACAAACTTGATATTTCACATCTCAACTGGTTAGATTTTTAAAAAAAGTATCAATGACCACATTTCTGAATACTTGAATGCTTATTTTGGTTGTGGAAACCTATAAAGGAATCATGGTGAATGTAGCGAGTTTGTTATGAACCGACGTATGGGAAAAATGCAATTGTGTATTATGTGTTCAGCTGTAATCTCTAGGTACATGTTATTGTACGATAATAAGTAAGACACTAAAGTTGAAAATTCACTTTTTCTTTAATTAATAAGACATTGTAATGTTGTTCAAGTGCAAGCATGGTGTTTGGTCTGAAAATAGGGGGAAAGTTACTTACGGCCAAGTTAACCTCAAGTATTCAACAGATCAACATCGTTTTTAGTAAAGAATCGTTTTGCAATGGGCATATGGCTGTGTGTAATACAACAGAGATTAATGTTTTCCTTCTCCCTTCGCTACCTTCATTCCTTTCATAAGCTGCTTTTGTGAGAGTTCACTTGCGTCAGAGTCATGATATAAAGAATATGAACACAAAAGTCATTTGTAGAATTTCATTGACTGTTCAGTGCGCTCAAGCATTACTAGAGGAATTTATTATTGTATGAGATATACATATAGCTATAAATAAATCTAGTTTTGAAAAATGTTGAAGGCTTAAGTATATAGTCTGATTGTTTTTTCTTAATATGTAAAAAAATGATACACAAGGATTGGCTATTTTTAATAATTGCTATTAATTGTTAAATTAGTTTTTATTTTGTTGTTTTTGTGTTATTTTCTTAATTAAGTTGTAAGTGTGCAAAAATAGCAAAGATTTTAACCACACAAATCGATAATGAAGTGTGCCCTTTCTCTTGTTATTCTATGTTTTTGTTGAGAACAATGATGTAGTAATGACTGTAACATGGTATGGTAAGCACTTCAACTTCAACAACTTCAATGAACTTTTTAGCAGTCAATGTTTTTCTAATTCATGTTCGTACTTTTACAACAATTCTGGGGTGTCTTGAGAGAAATGTCACAGTGCGTATTGGTGCATCTGTATCTCTTAAAATAGAGAACAATGCTATTATAATCAAAATGATATTGTACGAGTAAAAAACTAATGCAACTTGAAGAAGCACGTAGTAGCTCTGTTATTGTGAATATGAATGTAAATATATTTAGCAAATCGTGTAGACACACAATCACCACTTTTGGATGGAAACTACTTTCAGTGAGCTGGAAAAAACTGGATTGGTATGTGTGCGTGGCACAACTTATGTGCATTTCCATTATTTAAGCGTATATATACATGTCTGTATATGGTATCAAGGAAAGGACTGAAAATCCAAAAGCGAGAATGCACAGACAAAAGCAAAAAGACTTGGATTCCGCGGCGGCATCTGAGACTAGACCAACATCTTTCATATGTACCATGCATGCATATACAATCCGTTCATTCATAAGGATGAGCCATTGCACTACCACCGACCATGAATTTATAGTAAAAAGGCCGTCGTGGTAGTAAAGAGTAAGTACAGTGTAGTAGGGGTGGTCGTTGCAGTAGTAGTAAGTTGTAAAGAAAAGAAAGGAAGACTGTCTGATATGCCGAGCAAAATCCATGCCGCTGTCTGCATGTCTGCTACTCTCCTTTTTCTTCTCTGGTTTTTACGCACATTTACTATAACGATTTAGTACCATCACCTAAATAGATTCTGCACTTGTCTAGGACAAAAACGGTTGTGTCTGGTGTTGGCTGAACCAACTAAAAATACTTTGGCTCGTGCTGTTTTTTGTGTTTACTCGACCTTTGCTATGCTGGTAAAAATATATGTGAAATGTGTATATGTGATATGTATCCTATTATTCTTTAAGCTAGATATAAATGCATATCAAGTAGTGCAAAAACATGCAACTGTTTTTAGTCTTTTATTTGAAAACTACTTTCAACATTTATTTGCAACGCAAAGAAAGGGAAAGTCCGTCGGTGTACTATTATGAGGAAATGCATTAGTGTAAGAAGTGCATCGGGCATCACGGCTCTAACCAACGACATTCTCATAACGAATACCAAGGAAAAGTAAAGAGTAATATTATAGTAATAGTAATACTTAGCGTGCTTGCTGTAGGTTTTGGACTCGGTGACTTTGGTGTTGTTCTTGTAGTATGCATGTCTGTCTGCATGTGGGATTGCATAAAAGGCCAAGGTTTTCTCAACAGCAATACAAGGTAGCATGTAATGAACTTCTTGGTCTGCAAAACGCAGAAAAGGAAGAGGCGGTACACTAGCCAAAAGAAAGGGAGCATAGACATAATAATAATGATAACGTCAATGTTCCATTTTACCCAATGCACAAAAACCGTGGAGGAATGTGTAACGCTTCGCGTTTGTAAGACTATTGCAAAGGAGAGGAAAGAAAAAACTAAAATGTAAAGAGTAAATATTGCATAATATATTCATGTATATAAACATGAGCTTCGTATTATTTGTGCTCTTATGTAGTAGTAGTAGTGTGAACTCTCAATGCAACTAAAACTCCTTACTACTATAACAGTAGCAAAGACTGTATGAAAGGAAAACTAGGAAAACACAAAAACTGTTATCCAAAAGAGTTTGGTAAGTAGTACCACTATGATCATCCACATCTCTACACCGTACCCTGTTGAGAATGTCTGCAGAGTATAGGGAAAGGCAAAAAAGTGGAGAGATGGGGAAAACTGGAACTCTAGCTTCTTTGAACAGAATAAAGAAGGTCTAGAGAGCCCCAGTAAAACACTTTTTCTCTGTTCAACTTAGTTTTGCCTTTTTGCCACAACGCAGCAAATCCGAGAGAGCGTAAAAACAGCGGATACGATGAGTATACAAGCTATTGCTGTATTATTTTTCTTGTCGTCATTTTTTCTTTGCTGTTAGAAATGGCAAACGACAAAAAAGTTTAAACCTGACCTTGTGTTCCTGTATATGGTTACGTTAGTTACGTATTTATACGTATTTTGCTCAATATTTGCATGTAAATTTAGCTAATGTATACCCATGTATACTTATTCATTCATGGTTTCATGTCCAAGTTGTGCGTAAATTTTTCATGTGTGTTCTGTGTTGATAGTGCTATGCATATTACTAAAGGTACGCACGCACTACAAACCCACTTGACTGTCTGCTTTGAAAGTACCTTCACATCTTATAGTCATGGTTCAGGAGAGAAGAGGCATGGCTCCTGTTTTAGTGTAAAAGGCAAAAACGTGGTTTCCCGGTTTCAAAGGGATTTACTCCTGCTGGTCGTCTGCTGCTCGTTGCATTTGGCTTGTTCATTCTTTCAAGGAAGGGAATTCCTCTTTTGAAGAACTATTACAGATGAATGGGAAGCTAGCATTATCATCATGTTTCCTTTCGTGTGTGAAACGTGTGTCCCACTACTCCAAATATGTTTTGCATTTCCTATACTGCTACATTCTATATCATTTTCCTGTGTCAGCATATTATTCCACTCCCACTCGTCCTTTGATCGGATCTCATGCTGACCAAAGTCCGACTTGAATTTTTTGATACATTCAAAATAAAGTTTCACAATAAAAGTCAAATGACCGTCCGGTCCCCCTGCAGTTTTTTTTCTTTTGATAATAATAAAACAGGAGGACAATAGGTGTACACGATGATACAGTCATTTATCTACTTAAAATCCCTCCTTTTCTCACTGGTCCATTTTCCATATTTTTGCTCCTAAAATTCATTTTCACTTTTCTCATTATTCACCATTTTTCAAAGAGAGGACAAGGGAAAAGCAATATATTTCTTTTTTCTTGTGAAAATTTCAATTGAACTTGAATGAATTATTGGTGAATGACTTGAATGAATGAGTACAATGTACAATATATTTATAATTCTCTTATATATAATGATTTTAACTGCCAAAATGTGCAGGGGCATAAATAGATAAGTTGTATAGTAACACCCGTCGTCAACACTAACATTCTTCCATCTCATCTAATTTGACTCGTTGTTTCCATACTTTACACGATTTGGACACATTCTCCGTCTTTTTTGTTGTATTCTTTCTGCTTCTCCGCGAGACAAGTAAAATATATTGCTTCTTTATTTTATAATAAGTGATGTATGTCCATCCATTCCTAATGTCATCCGTATGGCATGCCATTATTCAGCAGTGTACACAATTTCATTTTATGTTCGTCTTCTTCTTCCTTCTCTTCCTCTCGTTCAACAAACACGTACAAAGTGCGCATGATAGTATATCCACTAAAGAACCATCAAGAGAGAAAATGTAAGCACGTCACACAGGAGATTTCCACATTTTCCAAAGCACATTACGATTATTTCACCATCATATATCTTGTCCATTAATACATAAACACAACAAAAGAGAAAAACGGTCCATTCCATCTGTCCATCTCTTTCACTCTAACTCACTCATATGTAAGAGTACACTGCTGCTTTGCTTGGTTGTACCCGTGTGTGAATGTAATGTGTAATGCAATGCAATAATAACAATATCCAGAAAGTTCCATCTATCTAAGCACCACCATCACCACACACAGGAGCAGCAGCAGTCATCTATCCATCCATCCATCCATCCTCTACAAAACTGTCACTTTTAATGACGTCTATCAATCAAACAAACTCTTTTCTTCTTTTTGGGAAGCCCATTATAAAGGCTCACTCGCACATCGCTCTCCTAGCATTTTGCTAGTGTGTGCTTTGGCGCAGGATGTTATATTTATTATGTACTTTTCAGGATGGTGATGATGACGATCCCAAACACACATTACACCAGCAAGGCCCACAAAAACTCTGTGCCACTCTCTTTTTGACTCTGCCTGCCTGGCTCTGAAGAAAAACGACACATTCATCCGTTCTCCATGCAATATTTCTCTCTCTCTCTTGGAGTAATAATCATAATAAAAACGAGTGTATATCACATTATGACATGTGTATATATTGTGTTACCACCAGGCATGATGGCATGCCAAGCCATAATAACAAAATAAGCCTTATTCAAAGGTTGGGAGTATACGCAGAGCTTTTTCTTCTGTCATTTTTGTATTAAGCATGTATCGTCATAGCTTTGCTGCATATTGTCTTGTTCATCATCAGCAACCACCACTACTAAACATCACCTTGCCTTATCCAGCCACCAAAGTATACATGCAATAAACATGTATAATAGATTACGGTGGTGAGAAATGACGGTCTTGTTGACGATATTGTTGCTTTGTGTGGTGCACACCTATATCGACGCATATGCTACAAGCACACAAAATCCGTCGCTCCTATTCCCAATATTATTGTTATTATTGCCAAGATGAGCATCATCGTCGTCATCTTGATCGTCATTATTACCGTTATATTCTCTCTTATTTCCCCTCGAGAAAAGTAATGCAAACGTGTGTATGTGATACATATATTTATAAATGTACATTCTAGCTTGCTTGCTTCCAAGATAGAATGAATAAAAAGAGTTTCTTATGTAAGCTTTTCAGGAGTGACAGCAAGAAGAAGAGGAGGAAAGTGCCATATATTATCCGGTACGGCTGCACTAGTGTGTGTAGTCTTCCACTTCTACGTTTTCCTCTTTTGCCTCTCACATTTTTGCCAGGTCCCTTTATGTTACGTGTTATACTTACTATTGCTGCAAAGTTTCTCGTGAGTGAAGCGCACTAGTCAGCCAACAGCCATCAATCCATCCATCTATCCATCTCTCTCTGTAGCCGTCTGTCTGTCTGTCCATCCATCCATCTCAGCTTCCACTCTCATTATTAAAGCCTTGAGCCTTCAAGTTGAGTCAGAGACGTATATAGAGACACAGAAATGGAGAGAGTTCAACAAGAAAATATGCTGTTCCTTCCTAGTCATGTGTACTGGAATTTGTTTCTCAAGGAAAAATCGTGAACAAGACTTTTGCTGCTGCTAGCAGTGAGCAAAACGTACTTTTTTTGGTCTAGAAGAGTTTTATGTTCGTACGATACGGATAACGAATGGCAGGCATTATTATTACTTTTAGTGGAGAAAAAGGCAAAAGAAAAAAACGAGAAACTGTCCCTTTTTTGCTTAGACGTAAGAACGGAGTACTCAAACAGCTCAAACATCACACATTCGTACACATATCACGAAAAGAGCGAAAACGGCCGTGCGAGGTTATGTTGCAGATTATGTGTGTGTGCGAGCGAATGTCCCCCTCCTGTCCTGCCCCCCTTGATTTATGATTCAACAACAGGAGCGAGTTACACATGGAGAAATAAAAGACGAAGAGAAAAACTGCGAAAAGTGTCAAGAAGGAATAAAATCTTGCTTAGTTAATACTTAACAGAAATAGAGAGTATAGAGCCGTATATGATCTAACATCAAACAATAAATGGAGTAGTAGTGGCAGTATTATAAGCAGCCTTGAAAAGAACACATCCAGCACATGGGCACATACTTATCGTTTATACCCGTCAGGATTTTATATAGAATTTTTACTGGCGCGGCACCGAGTGGTGTGATGGTGGTAATGGCAAGTAATAAATCCAAAACAAAAAATATATATCTACCGAGTCACTAGTCAGTCATTCAGAGAAGGATAGCAATCAACATCACAAAAAGAACATACAGGCAAAAGTGAACCGGTGATGTGATCATGATGATGCAGCATTCTCTGTAGCTGGATATGTTTCTTATTGTGTGCTGTTGTTTATTATTATTATTAGCCATATAACTCAACAAAGAAAAAACCCACTTTGACTTTTGGTATGCCATAATATAGCATAACCTGTGTAATAAATTTTTTGCTCTAAACTTTAAAACGCAAGTAATAGCAGAAAAGGGGAAAAGTGGACGTTTTCTGTTGATGAATACCTGAAATGTTGGATGGATGCACATAGAGAATGTGTAGATACATTATGAGGCTCATTATCATCAAGTATTATATTCTGATTATGCGTTATGATGTTTTTGTGTAATGATCATGTTATTATGATTATACGGCAATATGCATACATTCGTAGAAAAGGTGATGGGTGATGTAGAACGTCGTAAGGATAATGACAATAGTTGTCAGAAGCAGTCATAGAGAGCAAAATGAGAAACGAAACATTTTTACATATTAATATTACGACTACAGTCATCTCCACCACCATCAAAGCTCCATTTTTACTTCATTTACCTGTTTTTTGCTCCTTCTAAAAATGCGTGATAAATTTTCCTTGGTGGTAAATATTTGTATACTTTTGATCACTTTTTTTGTTTTGTTTGTATACTCTTCTATTCTACGTTGCAGTAGCGGCTCATCGTCATCTTTGCTTTCTGAGCCCGTCCAACCTAATGTGAAATGTCGCTCATATAGAGTTTTCCCTAAGAACACTTTCGCTTACGTGGTGCCCTTAATCCTCTCTCCTTACTCGTTCATTTTTACACTGCTTGTGTTATGTCGGTGTTCATAAAACATTTTCCATTTTCTCACGTGCAGATTAGACAGACACAAGTATTTAAAATAAATGTTCGTGTTACGTCTTATTTCCATTTTTCTTTCCTGAAGTAAAAGATGATTAGTTTGATGATGATAATGCTGAATTCTGATGTTAAAAGTTGTAGTTGGAGGAAAAGAAAAGATCAGGCAAAAAACGAGTAAGATGATGCATGCTAAGTATTTTTACAACGAAACGTCTTAAGCTGTAGGAAAGTGTCAAGTGGCAGGACTAGATGTTGGTATTGTACAACTAAACTGTACAGGATCAGAGAATGAACATGAAAAAAGGTAATAATGATGATCTTGTTGAAGTTGATGATGTCGACGGTGTGGAGTAAGAACAAGTGGTGTGTGTAGGGTCGATGGGTCGGTTGAGGTAGGATGTAGTGTTGTTAAAGGGAAGGCAGGCAGCAACAGCAGGCGGTGCGGCATTGCATCCATTTCTCAAAAGAAAAAAGGTGATCACCGTAAAAAAGCATGAGAAAACACAACAATAACAATAATATACAAAAGAAGGAAAATAATAAAAATGTATGTATAGCTGTTATACGTGTAAAGGGTATCTGGGTAGAAATCTGTTATTTCTGCTGCTGCTGCTACATATCAAGGCTTTTGTTCTCGTCGGCTAAGTAGTAAAGTGATGAGCAAGCGGAAGACAAATGGAAAGACAAGTAGATGGGCTATTAAGTAGGTAAATTCAGATGTCGTCTCAAAAGTATTTAAGATCATCACGGTAAAATGGGAGAGAGAGGTGAGATGTAGCAGAAACGTAGGTGGATATTGCAAGAGGTAATAATACTTTAGCATGTAGATGTTGATGACGACTTGCTTCTTTTTTGCCCTTTCATTTTTGTTACGCGAAAGATCATTAAAATGACAATTTTTCTACACACTTGCAATGGTAAATTCCACAGAGATGAGGGGAATGCTGTATACTTATAGTGGGAACAGGAACAAATACATTTGAAAAGTTTATCTATTTAGCAGCATAATAATATATAACATTATACACATGGTTATTTTTACCATTAAATGCCTCCATATTCCATCTTGAAATGGTTCAGCAGAACTGTTGGCTTATTTTTGAGTCTCAGAAGACAAGAAAGAAGATGTGCAGAGGATTACTATAGTTACATGACAGGTTTTTCACTCGTTCACTCCGGAACAAAAGGAAAGAGACATTTTCTTAAGATGTATTTACTAAAGTTTACTTAATAGTTTATGTGTGCATTCGACTTTGCAATCAGTACTTGCTCTTTGTTTTGAGTCATTTGTATGTCATAATCCTAATAAACGGCATGGTATATAATGCAGGGATTATGAGACAGCATATTATTTTGTCATTTTTGATGAATCCGAATTGCTATGTTGAACTGAGCTGTCTAGATCTTATAGTTGACATGCTGCATATGGCTTCCCTTCTTTGGAAGAATTCCGCAAACAGAAGTAGTCGGGAACGTTGGTTTAAATTTGGAATTATTTAAAACGTGACATAATATGCTTATATGAATGAACGATGTTTAGTTGTTTTTATAAATAGATGAGCACTCATATTAATCATGAACACTTTTCTGGTATGTATGTTTTAATACAAAACAAATTTACAAATTAGAGCGAAAAGGATTCAGTCAGTCATTTTACACGTCATTGGTAGTGGCAGACTTCTAAGCAACCGACTACTAGCATAAAATATTTACCAACCAATTAAACAAACACATGTCACAAAATTGACACCAGTCAACTTGGCATTACGACAGCTCAACGTGCATAGAGTAAACTTCAGTTACACAAAAGTTATAAAAAATCAAAGCTCTTTTAGCCTTCATTCAAATGGGAAAACTACATTTTCCTCAATCTGCTTCTAAAGGAACTAACAAAAATTAAGTGGAGGTAAAACTTACTCGTGTCTAGTGTAATACACAAATTCACCCATTCATCCATCTTATTGTAATTCTCCGTCTACTCATGTTCATGCAGTCTCGCTAGCACATTTAAGCAAATCTGTAATTTTATATTAGTAAACTCTGAGAGAAAAGAGCAACAGCTTTCCAGAGAAATGTTGGTATTTGTATAGCGAGTTTGTTTCTTGTCTGTATAGATATTATAGAGAGTGAGACGTAAGACACGCAATGTAGCAACAACAGCGGTGGAAGTACAAAGTAAAAGACTCCATAACAAGCCGACAGTGTCATCATGACTGCCTCTTGACTTTTTTCCTGTGATCTTTGTGTTTGTATTCTCAGCCCTAACTCGCTCCACTCCTACTCCTTTTTTGCCTCTTGTCATGTCATATCAGGAAAACGCATTAGAATATTGTATTATAGTAAATTTGCGTAGATGAAACGTAAAGAAAGCAGAAAACCGGGTTTGCGTTTCCAGCACACATATCTACACTATCACTATAGGTGCTTTACATACGTGCTTTCGCGCTCATGTGTTCCATTCACCTTTTCCTTTGGAATACAACTACTCTGTGTGCTCTCCCGAAAAAAGACTTGTGGAATGCCTTCTGACAAAAGAGCCCGAAAAAGCATTTTCCTTTCAGAGTACTGGTAGCAGACTCGGGGAAAAGCAAAAGCCATGCACGATGCAAAAGGCATTGTGTTTAGTAACAAATAACAACACACACTATGTCAGTCACGAGAGAAAATAACAAGGTACCTGCCATTTTTTGTTTCCATAAAATCAGTACACGTTTAACCTGTTTTCGTCATGTGGTAATATTACATGTGCTAAGCATGTTTGCATTGCATGCACCTTTGCTACAATAAACTGGCGTGAATTCAATAAACCAATTTCTTCAGTTTACAGAAAAATAACATTTGTGAAATCAAAGCTAAGAGGCGGAGGAAACAAGAGTTCAAAAAATACTTTATTAGCTCTGAAATACGTTCACCAGTTTATCTCCTCCTTTCTCTTTTTATTACATAACAAACGTCTGCTTCTGGCATGCATTTTCTCAGTCAGTCAAACAGTTATTAGAAGTGACAAGATGCGACACTTTTTCACATGCATATTTTCCTTCAAAACTATAAAATGACACTCACTCGACTGTTTATCCAATGGAACATGGCTTATGAAGATATTATATTTTTTGTCGTTCGCACATCTCTCATATATAATTTTTGTTCCTATATAATATTTTTGTCATTATCATTAAGAAGATCGTCAGAAATATAAGTGTATAGGTATCAACATTATTGAAAACTTCCCCCGTCAAGGATAAATATGCTCAGGAAAAGGATAAATGTATATAAATGTTTATGCATACTTTTAGCTTTCCATTGGTTTTTATTGTCAGTTAAAGAGGAAGAAGACACATGCTAAAGACACAGGGGACACGTTCTTCACATGAGCTACTACTTTTTGAGCAATGAGCAGCTTTATAATAGTAATATGTCTGTGAAGAGTATGAGAGAGAGAGGGTAGAAAACGAGCAAAAGACATCAATCTGATTCTTAAAATAAACTTTGGAAAATATTTTTCGCCAGTACCATCACAACAACACTATTTTCCCATCGCCATCAGTTCAGTGGTGTGTAGGCATAAGTGGCAGAAAAAACTTTGAAATGAGCAGATTAATAGTTGACATGTGGTGCGAATTATATTTCAAACTGAGTTGACGTCTGTGTGTCTTTGGGAAAATGGAGAGGTGACTGATGTGATGGTTTGCTGATCTTTTTAAGGGATGGATGATGAGCTTGATGTGCTCTTACTTACAACCCATCACATGTTGTAGCCTCTTTTTGTTTCATTTCCTATTGGAAATGCAATATGCCACCACAAAAACTTTGAATTACTTTGGGTTTTCCCTTATTATACTTGTTCATATTAATGGTTGACAGAGAGAAAGAAAAGGGACAAAATGTGTCCGTACAATTTTATTTTTCGAGCATAATGCTTTATGCTGTTTTGCATGCCTCTATGCACTAGTATGTGTCACCACAAAAAATATTGCTATTATTATTCGCACTATTACTTTTATTGCAATTTCTATTATCAACATATTATAGTTTTCGTCTAATGGAACATTATACGTTGTTGTCGCCTGTTTGATTACTTTATTTTTCCTATATAGTGTTAAAATAATTTCAAGGAAATCAAAAAAACACAAAACATTCTGCCCTGATGACGATATCTGTTGAGAATGATAAACTGATGATGGGTTGAGTAGTAGATTGCTCGCGGATAAAAAATGGATTTTTGAGAAAGAAGGAAAGGAAAGGCTGCAAAAATTTGTGGGTTGATCTCATCTGATAATGCTTTTGCAAAATTTTATGTGGCTATAGTCGTTCGTTTGGCAATAATAGAATTTATCCTGAGTATCGGAGCGGGAGGAGCAGACATCAAATAGTACAACAGCATAGGAGCACTAGTGTCTTCATTAAAAGATGAGAGCAAACAGGCACAGAAGCGCACTACTAGCAAAATATAGCTCTTTATCCGATCCGTTTCTCTGTCATGTTGATGCATTACTTCACTTTTAGCCTGAGATGATACAATATGATACTAGTTCTGTTGCTGATGTTGACTTACTTTTTATATGATATAATTTATCAGAAGAGAGTCAGATTTTATAGACTTTCTTTTTCCTCCGAACATTTTTTCAAGTTAGTTAATACTTAGCAATCGTGAAATGAAATGAAGTCAAGAGAATCAAAAAAGTATTTTTATTATTAGCCACACACAAACATCAACCATGTCATCCATCTCGACTTTGCGAGAGAGTGTGTGTGATGTGTGTAGTGGGAGCAGCCAAGCCAGTCAATCAAAATCAACGAACGGTGCAATAGCATCATCATGGAATCGTTTTCTTCTTGTCTTTTTACGAGAAACCAGAACATCAAGCTTTAGGGAGGAAAAAAGAAGAGGAAGAAGTATCAGTTCCACATTTTTCCCGTGTAGCTACATTTAAAAAATTGTAGCAGCTCTTATTGCGCGTTATATTAAACGACATCACTCGTTCTTAGTCACCAAAAAGAAATGGATCACTTCTGTTATTTATTTCCATCGCCAGAGTGTTTCTACTCTTCTTCTTTTTAAAAAGTTTCTTTCCGAAGCTTGTTATGTTCTTCTTGTTGATTTGTGGAGGAAGCTTTCAGTCAGTCAGTCGACCGTTTATTTGTCGGACGATGAAGAAAAGAAGACAGGGAAAATGGTGACACACAAGTGCTTGTGTTGTCAGTCACACTGTGGTAGTGAGTAAGGAAGGAAGTTTCTTCAGAGAGAAAATAAAAACTGCGCAGTGAAGCTAGTCACTCATTCAATGCTTACTGGCATCCTGGCATTTTTCTCTCCTTGTCATTGCATGCATATCACACACATATCACACATTATGTTCATTATTAGGTATGCTGCTTGAGAAAATAATCTCAATGACTTTGCTGCAAATGGTGATGGCAAATAGGTCTAGGAACGCATACAAGACACCAAAGTGTATGATAGCTCAGCCCGGTACATTTTTCCAATCCTCAAAAAAATCTTGTCTTTTCGTCGTCATACATCAGTCAACCAGCCATTCATTATTCATTCATTATTCACGTTTAATCTTCTGTACAGCTTCTAAAATATTATAAACCACTCATCTCTGTCCGCTCTCTAACTTCTAAAGTTCTCTTCTTAACAATGAAACTGGAATAGACAAGATTATATTATTATTATCTATATATTATAGGAAAAGTTTTACATTTTAAAAACGAGAATGTACTCAAGTTTTCATAGTCTTTAAAGACGAAAAATTGCCCCAGTAAATAGACATTACATTGATAAACTTTTTTGAATGATAGGTCGACGCATGATTTGACGTTGAATGGCTCAGTGACGACTGACTGATGGACTTTTGTAGGTTTCCAAAAATACAAAAAATATTTTTCGGGTGATTTGCACAGCCTGATATGGGGGGTTAATCTGACTGGGTTTTCAGGCTCATGGTTAAGGAAAATTTTGTATCGTGAAGTATGATATCCTACTCATTTTGGCTAAATATATGAAAACCCCTCTGCACATATTTTCTTGTGTGGTTGGTGACGTGGTGCAATAAATAGAGAGCCATAATGTGTCATGTAGACCTAATGGGCCCTAATCCTCCTATTCTGCATAATAATAATATGGGTGTTTTAATGGTTACGACATGGCAGTTTGCTTTAAATAGAGAGAGAATCGCTCAGCCAAACATTAAAATACAACAACCATCATATAACATACCACGCTCTAGTTTTCTTTTTCTCCGATGAACTTGTCGTCATCTATTCTAATTCTTTCTCCCTGTCTCTCGTTCACTCATCCATCCAGATCATCATGATTGCCATCATTGAAAAAGGAGAGTCGTCAACTTTCAAAAAATATTTTCTTGTTCTTTGCATGGTTTCGTTTTTGGTGTGATCGTGAGGCTGCTTCTCAAAGTTGTTGTGATGAGCAGCAGCACAGCAATAATAGCTGCAAAGCCATTAAAACATGTCGTTCATCCTTTTTTACTCCCTAGTGAAGGAAGTATAACTTTTTAGGTAGGTACATGATGTGGCCCAGCCGACTCCGATAAACATAGCCACTTTTTCCTCCTAAAATATCTTAATAAGAATATGTGAGCTTTGAACCCCTTTTTATCGTCAATATTACGTGTAATAATCATACATCTTTGTCATCACAGGATGGAATTTAGATTCCAAAAAGTCAAGCTCAAACTGATCTATGTCTTTTTCCTCCTTCTTCGTCTTCGTCTTTCTCTTGAAGAGTTTTTTTTCTTGAACACTAGTAACAGCACCACTAGAAGCACCAGTTAGTAGTGTCGTCCGTCTTTTTTTTTGCCTGTTTCACATAAAAAATAATACTACACACATCACATCAGATGAGAGTAGTGTTCGTGAGTGTTTATATACTGCTCTAGCAAATATTCTGGGTACATACATATTTTTTATTATTATTATGGCTAACAACCTGACTGTCTCAAGAATAAAGCGCAAAAGGAGCATTAACGTTAATGTAGTAATGTAATATGTGTACGCGGCGCTAATGTCACATCCTTCTTTTTTACTTTTTACATTTTGCTGTCAGATTTTTCGGATCTGCTTCTTATCCGAGGAAGCGGGCATACATCCATAATGTTACTGCTTTTGTGTAAAGTATATCATTTTCAGAAGAGGCGGGTGGTACCGGGTTCTATATTCTATATAGGTACATATGCAACAACGGGAAGGGAGTAAAAAGTTATATTATTTTACAAGTAGAGTTGACTATTCTACCATCCACTACTACTACGTACTTTAGTTCTAATGCCAGTAGTACTAGCTAGCACGCTTGCTGCTGCTGACAAAAAAGCCAACTTCAGTAAATCAAAAGAATGACTGTCCTTTCCATTCCAGCCATTATCAAACGAGCCAAGAAATGTGAATGTCGTGTGTGCGGGGATTTATGAGTGTACAAAAATAATAATATAAATGATGATTATCAATATTACTACTAATCATAATCACAAATCATGGTTATTATACGTGGCTTGACACTTGGCTATATTATGAGCAACAACTCATGAGCTTCTCTTCCTCTCTCGCCCGCTTTGCTTCTCTCTCTGGTCCTTTTCACATGATGAAAAGAATATATTTTTCCTAGGAATCCATCAAAAATTATTATATATATACGCAGATATTTTTATGACATAGCCGGTTTACTTCCAGAACGACTATAAAAACTCTAAAAAAACTTACAGCCATTAGACACGTTGCCAAATGAGAGAATCCACTATACCATCACCATGATCGTCGTCACAAAGTCAGAATTTTTTTATTCATCGCCATCATCATTTATGATACATTACGGTTTTGTCCTGTGTGTGTGTGAAATACCATTATACATACTTTACTGGGTAAACTGCAGAGCAGAGGAGCAGCTCTCGTTGGACAAGTTTAGAAGTTTGGTAGTCGGAGAAATTAACAAAGCTATATAAAAATGATATATTGTATTCATTATGCAAGTGTATGTATTTACGTTTGCGCTATAATTTTTGTAAAAAAATCAAAGCGAACCATGTAAATGTACAATTCATCTCTTTCTTCGCTCGTTATTATTGCCACCATTTTGGTTTTGAGCTTCTTTGGTCTGCAAATACTGGTGATCAAGAAGAAAAACATTATGTGGACTTTAAGAGGAAAAACTCGTGCATGATGAATATTATTGCCCATGCATGACGCAGTAATACGGGCAAAACCCCACCCCGGCCATCCATCAGCAGTCTATCCAGACAACAGAATTGAGTCAAAACTTGATTTCTTCAAAGTCTATAAATGAGCAGGCAAAAATCAAGAGTGCAGATACTCAGAAAAATAAGTCTATTACAAAAAATGGCGCTATTATATAAGTACCTTTTCAGAAACATCCATCTCATCATATAAATCTAAACCAGAGCTACCAGGACCAATGCTGGGCATGTACTATTCTGTGCAAGTTAGCTATGGTTAAAATGCTTTGTAGGCCTACACGGAATAATAAAAAATACAACATTACAATCTGTCCATCTATAATAGTGCTATCGCACATTTGAATTTTATTTCATATTTCACTCTCTCCACTGTGTTATGTGTCGTGTTTGTTGGAGTAGTAAACTCGTCGACTAGTCAACATCGTCCAATAATGCTGGTAAAAATGTTGCTTCTGTGGCACAGTGTATGGCAGAGGAAGAGAGAGGAGAAGTAACATTCCACCCACCTGCCGACCATTATTATTATGGATTACTTACATGCAAACTAATGTTGATAATAAATTACATGCAAGTAATTTGACACAATATCACGTCTCCTCTCCTTCTCTCTTTTGCCGTCTCCTTGATATTATGACGCATTGCTTATTACTACAAACACCATACCACCGTCATCATCACATCACTTCTTCAACCCTTTATGTTTAATGTGTTGGCAGAGGAGCAACCATGCAGCAGCAGGAACTGTATGCATATGTGTACCTATTGGTGAGAAACTAAAAAAGAAAGAAAGAAAAGAGGAGAAGGATAAAGCAGAGCCATCGTTCCAAGTATGATGGCAAGAAGAAGACATAGGAAAAGTTGCTGCTATAAGCATTAGATGCGCTTTATACACAGTTTAAGAACTTCTGTTTCACTAGCGCACATTTAATAGTACGACAAGTGGAGTGTAATGGGCATTTTAAGTAATCGTAAACGGCCTTTTCTCGCTCTCCTTCTCTTTTTGTTTTGTACAACAGCAGAGGAGGAGAAGCAGGGAAACCTAAATAATATCATCATTCTCATCCTCATCAAGAGGTAACAAGAGTAACATTGTAATAATACAAGAAACAAGAAAACAGCAACAGAGATGCTGCTCTCTCTCCGATGGTGTGGGTGACATGATGAGGACTTCATTTAATACGACAAAAAGCAGCAGCAGCGTTGATGGTGGTTGTTGCATACTATTATGGACATGATACATAAAAAATCAGACGACAAACATACCTGCCTCGGTGCATAGGCATCATAACACTAGATATATAATATTTTACTAAATGAAAAGAAACAGTTCAGTTTTTACTGTTTTCTATGCTCCCTATTGTTTTTTCTTCTCCATTCATTCATCTCACCAGCTAACAAAGTAAGCGAAGCGTACCCTCATAAAAATGTCTCCTCTACAAAGAATTATTCGTTTTTTTCTCTCTCTGTTTTTAAGCTTTTTCTTATGTGATGACGCTTTTTAGTATTCCATCACAGTCAGTCACATACCTTGGTATATTTTTTAGCATAGCAGTCTCAGCAGTTTTTCAAAAAGAATTATAGAAAATGATATTACATTATTTTTACGGAGAAGAAAGTAGAGAGAGAGGAGAGCTCCTTCACGGATTCATTTCCAGACATTTTCTTCATCAGTATTAGCAGCATTTCACTCTCATCTCTCCCCTATATGCGTTTGCAACAATGATACACATTTTTCCGTCCTTGTACTTGTAAGGTTGAAGGCTTGGTCTCTTTAGTTCAAAATGGTACGGTGGTATAGAGCAGTAGAAGTACTCGTGGTAATGATAATAATAGTAATGGTAATATCCCCTTTCGTTCTTCTCATCTGCCTTTCTCTCTTCATCTTTTAATGTGTCTAATGCTAGTAATATTTAGTAGTTAGTTATTATTATTACCACTATATAGTTAAGTAGTTGTACGTATATGATGACGGCCGTGATGAGAACAGGAAAGTTGCAATGCATTTTTTTTTCTTTATGTGACTAACTATAAGGTATAAATAGTAGGAAGGAGTAGTTTCTCGTTGTTTGGAGTATTTCTCTCTACTACTCACACAGGACTCCTTTTTTCGTATCCATACATTAAGATATAATTTACAGTCACGCCGGGGCACCCCCTCCTCCCTCCTGAGGATATATTATAGACATGGCGGATGGCGGAGGTTTGATGGTCATATGCAATAATAACCGCCTGCCTGGTCCCGACGTACAAAACTAGGAAAAACTACTAAAAGCAAGAAGAGCGAAGCAATTGGAAAGAAAAGAAAATATGTATAATAATCGTATAAAAAGCAAGTAAGCAAAAGCGGATGGATAGACAAAAAACGGCGTTATAATAATATTCGGTTGCTGTTGCTGCTGCCAGAAGAGTTTTTAGAGTGGGAAAAGTATAATGTACACGTATTTTTATATATATTTTATTATTATTATAATGTAATGCACATTGAGAAATGTGTGTGTATAGTTTTTAGTTTAGCGTTAGCAGTAAACTTTTCGTCTCTCTCTCGTCTATTACTAACTGCCTTTTGCTTGCTTTTTGAAAGATATATAGAAAAAAGAGCAGGGCCATTTGGGTTGTCAGAAACGGTAAGAATTATATATTTTGGAAGCGTTTGATGCCTTCTTGTGAAGAGAGAGTCGCCCCGTGATGAATCGCAGACTCAAAACCCGGTGAATTATGTGACAGCTTTGATGGCTTTTCTCCACATTCTCTGTTCTCTCTCTCCTCTCTCCTCTCTCACAGTGCACAAAAACCATACACACCAGCAAAATGCTCTCTTCTGTTATTCCACTTGGTTTTTGGTTGTACTTCCCATAATACCCAAAACTACTACTAAAAACCAACTGCAACTTTGCTGTGTGTTTTCAGCACGTAAACTCTACCAAACACACAAACTGTACATAAATGTTATATACGAGAAGGAGGAGGAGAGCCGGATAAATAAAGGAATAAACCTAACTTTTGAAAAACTAACTACTATATCAATAACAGTCGCGTTAAAAAATGTACCGTGTACACTAACTGGGATGGTAATAAGTTTGTATATGCCGTTTAAAAGGGCTTTTTACACACTCACGTGCAAATACAGTTAGAGCGATCATGATCATATACGATCAATCGGTATCATCATGGTCGATATGTATACTATGGTACCGGTTTTCCAGGGCATTTCCAGCTGGTACCTTTCCTTGCATTTGGAGCAACATTTATAAATGTATTCATACGTATCAATAAAGAGCTTCCACATTATGTCCCATTGGCTAGATATACAAAGATATTTTTGGGTATTTTTATTTCAACCTGCTAGTATATATACTGATAATGGCAAAACATTTTATGGAGGATGAAAATAGGTACATACAGAGACAGAAGAAGAGAGTGAAATAGGTAACACGTTGTGTTCGTGTAGCAATAATCATGTCACGCCAAAAAGCAAAGCTCAGTATATTTTCTTTATCTTTCACAACCCTTTCACAATAAATATCACCAAACCATTTTCGAGTTGTGTTTTTTACGTTTTATTTTGGTGGAGAAGATATACGAGTATTGAGAATGTAGGTATATTTATAAAATACTTTTCTCTGGTTCGTGAAATAGATAAAAGCATGTAGTTTTCCTTAGCTGTCTTCCTTCTCCTCCTTCTTCCATTCCATCACCCACAAATCACTAGTCAGTCACTTTCGTCAAACCTGACTTGATGCGAAGGAGAAGGGAGAAATAAAATAGTAAGGAGAGGAGGAAGGAGACGATGAAAAGAGATGAGATGTGATGCGATCTGTTTTCTGAGTTTTGACGATGTTCAGTGTTGATGGTTGTGAGATGCTGACTTGGACTTTTGACGCTTACTCGGATGATTGGTTTATGGCATACGTGTAATACGCCAAGAATTTTCCCTGCTCTACACCAAACATCCATCCACCTATATATATTTTTGATAGATTCAGTTATTGTCATTGTCATTTGGTGAGTGAGTTTGAGTTGACTTGTCGATGAGTGAAGAAGGATAGAGCGACGGAATGCGTATGTATGATACGGTGTACTCTGGTAGTAATCATAATATTTCGTACGAGTATAACAGTTGTGCTCGTCATCGAACAAGCGGAGAATAAAAAATCTATTCCGGTCGTTTTTTGTGTACTGCTGATACTAAGTATGTTGGTTTCTAGTGGAAAATACGACATGCTTCACTCACAACTCCCTATATCACGTCAAACCAAGTTTGTCGCCTTCTCCAGACAATGGAAAGATCAAGAGAAGACGAAATTATTACTATTGTATTTTGATTCTTATTTCGGAAAAAGTATTGCAGTTGTATTTACTAATGCATGTATATACATCATTTATACACTAATGTACTCTAGAAAAAAATAAACACAAAATGATTTTTGTGTCCTCCGTCCATGGTGAGACTGAAAAGACGACGATTCTCTTTTGTCAATCAACAACGCGTCATAAAGGTGATGGTGTGGCAGCGGTGGTCGTCTCTCACCCCCAGTTAAAGATTGTATTCCTAAAAGCATACTAATCCAACTGCATGAGTAACATGAGTGGGTCCATTCCTTTTTTTCAAATGCATATTGTTTCTTTTGTATGTAAAATTTTTCCTGACTCATTGTCTTTTCATTCACTTAATACACAGTTGCTTCCAGATAACCTGATTCTCCTCAAAACTTTGTGTTGTGAATATGATGGTTTTTTAGTGATTTGAGCCGGAAAAGAAAGGTTGATCACATAGGGTAATTTTTGTCCCAATGCAGTATACATTTTTCACCAGTTCGTCATCTTTATGAGGCATGTTTTATTATTATTGTGTAAATTTTATAATACATTTTATATGTACAATATATTTTATACATAAAATTACCTTGATAGCCGACATCACCATTGTTCTCAATTCTGTTCACCAAAAGTCATTACATGGCATTTCTGACAACGATCCCCCTTCCTTTGTTTCCCATACAGTTTCTCTTTAGTTTGTGATCCAGTCTCATGTTATCCAGATCATGCATATATTGTTGCGGATGAAAATGATATTATGTGGTATCAGTGATGGGGTAGCAAGAAAAATGATGGTGACAATGATCATGCTAATGATACTGTTACGCTTACTTAAATATGAGATGACATAATATGATCCAATTTGAGTAAGTTTTACAATACAACTAAAAAGGAAAAAGATCACAAAATATTACAAGAATAAACTACACTTATTTTTTTAGTATTATCATCATCATACATATCCCCTTATATGAATTTTCGTATTATTTTGTACTTGAATTTCGTGTATCATGTAGATATTTTTTTTCTCTTGAAAGTGGAAAGTTAGTTGGATACTACGCTTCCCATCTTTGCCGAAGTATAATATGCTACGAATTCTCACTGATATACTACATTCATCTGCAAACCACCATCCTCTACCCCACCAACTTCATCTCATTTTCGTGTCCCGCACTTTACTGTTTGCCCTAGTACAATAATTCACTCAAAAAGTGAGTGAAGTCTGGATAAAATATGGTGCATTTTTTACCACTGACTTGTTCTCCACCACGTCAGTCAACTTTTAGTCCAGAGCAAGAGAGGAGCGGAGCGACGAGTAAGAAGAGCATGTCTCACGTAGGTGTGCGGTTTTTAAGCTCTTTCCCTTTTCTCGTTCTTTCAGTTTTTTCTCTCGGCTCTTCTTCTAAGCAAAGCTAATAATCAGTATGTTTATGCAAACGATTCAGAGCAGAAAACTCATAGTTTGCCAGTACAAACAAGAAAACAACAACACGTCACGTCACTTTTCTCTCTCATTTCTTGTATTATATTATATTGTTTGAGGTAAATATGTATCATTTTTCTTTGGAAAAAGACGAAATAAATCAGTCAATTTATAGCCACATTTCACATCCGACGAGACTCCTCTTATCCAACGCAGAGAAGAAGAGTGACGACCAAAAATTACCTTCTTCTTTCCATTTTTCCTTTACATCTTCTCTGACATTCATCCAGCTGCTCTACTGTTTCGGTATTTGTACTCTTCTTTTATGAAATATTTTAAACTTGTTCAGTTTCTACACAAAAATATATAACAATGCGCATTTCCATTCATTTAGATTGTCCTTGTGTAAAAAACTAACTCTCTTAGGCGTTTTCTGTGACAGCTGGTTGCAATAACACATCATCTTCATCATGATTACCATTTTGCCGTCATGTGAAGGGTTAAAGCAAGATGCATTGTCAACTTGCCTAGACATTTTTGTCTAACCCTATCGCTCTACTGATTAGGCTTGGTAACAAATGGATAGATATCCATTTGTTCCAAAATCCATCGATCTCTTATCACAGACAGGCCAAAAATGTTTCAGATATTATATTTTTTAAACAAAATAAATATAAAAAGAAATATATAGATATTTAGTCACTAAAAATTCATCGAAAAGCGGGTTGGGAGACAAGTAAAATGAGAAAAGAGTTATTTATGCATATTGGCTAGTTTAGGAATGTATGCTTCAATAAAAGTTGGATGGAAAGCCAAAAATTCTACAAAAGATGATCGCTGTATATGTGAAACGAAGGTACAATTGTTGTTTCCTTCACTTGCTCCTGCTTCTCTCTTCGTTACGTGTGTATTAAATCATTTTCGTGGATATGTGTATTATGGAGGGGGAGGTGGTAACCGGCAATAATAATAACCGCGAGATGCATGTAATGTTTCTCAGTATTAGCATCAAGTGTGCTTTCAAACTTTTTCCATCTTAAATGAGAAGGAGAGAGAGAAAGATATATTTATGACGGATTTGGAATTTTTTCTTCATCTTCACTTCAAGTCATCTCTCTTTCAGAAAAATTATTACGACACGGCTCACTGCTCCCATATGCCATGCCTTCACGCAGTCTTCTAAGCGTCTCAGTCTCTTTGTGTTTTGTGTATATTCATTGGTGATAGCGATGCTGATGATGATATACAGTGGCTCCGTGAGACTTGTATTTCTTTTTCGTGGTCGAGTGAGCGACCAGAATCCGATATTAATTAGTAGAAAGGTAAAGGTAGTACACACACAAACCCAGTGCACTGCACACAACATTCATATTCGATTGATGAATGGTCAGTCAATTTTTTGATAGCGTGGTTTCGTTTCATTTCATACCACCACTCTTCATCATCTACACCGTCAGCAGGTTGGTTGGTGAGTCGTTATTCGTCGTCCTCATCATTATTAGCCAATTTTTTCTTATAATAGTGGAATATATATCCTTCTTTTTAATGTTTTATGATAGGTACTACTCCTTCTCACGTAAGTAAAGTACATCATCTTTTTCTCATGTTGATGATCATCATCAGTCGTAAATAAATAAATAAATCCAAAACCAGAATAATGGGATGGTCGGTCGCGTCGTTCTGCTGTAAATGTGTGTATGGTCATGTAAATTATGTGTTTTCTTTTTTGTGCTGATTCGACACAGACAGGCAAGCACACACACACACTCAAAACTTGAAGATTAATAAGAATTTTTAGTATTCAAATGCTCTAATCTACCTCAATGCATGAGACGAAAAGCAAAAAAAAATCATTCTGTTGAAAAAACATATTGATCATCATGATATTATGTTGAAGATGATTAAGATGATCAAGTTTTAAGTGAGTGATCATCCATTTGTTTCTTCAGAGATACACAGACCGAGCATGAATAATGAAACTACCTATTACACCTGTGAAGGAGATGTGCAATCCTAAACGACCAAGCCCCATAAAAATTATTAGTACAAAGCAAAGGAACAATAAACCAAACAGCTTTTTGCAACATATTGGTTTTCACTAATTCATTATCTGAAGTATTCTTATCAATAAATATGTTATGATATATAGAGTCGCAAGTTCAAGAAAATATGAACATTTTGAATTGTTAAAGCTTGATTATATACTCGCACTCATTAACTATTCCATAAATATTTGTCAGTGAGATGAGTGGGGTGGCGATGTGGCTGTCGTCTCGCGACGTGCGCTTTCAAATAGATGCGACTATTGCAATTTTTGTGGAGCGTCAGATTTTGAATTTTGATATGAATTGTGTGTTAAATGCATGCTTTTAAACGACATAAGGTAATCATATAGCAAATTTTATTGAGCATATAAACCCGATTTTATTCATTTTTTCAGAACCAATCAATGCAAATTAAAATTCTGGGTGTCTGTATGATTCGAACTGTTCTTTCCAGTTTGATCATAAACACTGGATTAGAATATAAGGAGGCGTATAGTATATGCTTAATAATATGTAATTCCACTTATTGATATACGATTATTCTTTAGTCTTATTATTACACTTTTTCAGTATGATTTGAAGCATATTCTGTAATTCAGGTGCAACTACTCATTTAGTGTTTCTCTAAAGTCGCGGCACTGTTTCTTTTAATTTCCGTTCTCGGTTGGGTATTATGTTCTTGTCTCATGATTTGAGTAAAGTGATGTTGACCACGATACTTTTCAGGGATGATGAAGCAAACTTTTGTTGTTGATGAGATGAGAATGGTGCAGTGCTTGATGATGACGATGGCACGGCATGTATAATAATGATAATATAGAACATAGGTTGGTCCGTGTTTTTTCTCATCTGCCGTGCTTCTTATTTTTACGTGTGCTTTTTGGTTTATTTCACTTCTTGATCTGTGTGTGTGCCTGCTTGTGCTTTATACTTTTTTCATCTTTCTTTTTTAAGTAACTAACTAAAAGTCGGCAAAAGAACAAGATATATATAAAAATGGAGAGAGATGATGATATTGCTTTGCTTGATATTTTTTCGTTATGTGTTCTCTTTCTTTCTCCTTGGCTCTGGCTCACCACTCACTCTTTTCTTCTTCGTCTTCTTTTGCTGGTTTGGTTTTAGTGGGGGGGACTAGAGAATGTCACTTGTCAAACATAAATCTCAAAAGTCCGCATCTGAGGGGAGGGCTTGGGCTACAAATCTCTCACAAAAATGCTTTGCCGTGACGATTTATTGCCATCACGAATCACGCCGAACTAACGATAAATTCTCGAGGTTCCTTTTTTCTCTCTTCAACAGCAGCAGCAGCCAGCACACTAGTACTTTTTTACGTACGTACTTCTTCTTCCTTCACTCTTCTTTCTTCGTTACACGAAGAACAAGAAGTTTTTAATATATAAAAACTACATAATATTATATTATTACTTATATCCGTGTGTATTACTTACGGACGTAACTCGTCGTTTACTGACTGACTCTTAAAAGCAAAAAAGGCAGTGCACACACCAAAAAACCAACCAGCAATACATTTTTTTATTTTATGGCAATAACTACGAGATATGCATTGCAGCAGTCTCCTTTTCGTCTCCTTTCCTTTCTTTTCTTCTTATTATTTTGGTGATGTGATGTGTGTGTGTGTGCCTGACTGTTTGAACTCACAATCAGGAAAAGCAAAAATAGAGAGAAACGTAAAAAACTGTATTCCGGTAAAGTACGTAAAGTATGAATAGTTTTTTTTTCTCAGCAAGTTTCACTCTATGCAATTTTTTCTTATATATCATGTGGTACTTCCACACACACACCTCTGCAATATTATTAGAAATCCTTAAAAAATGTATATACTTGCGTCTACAAAATACTTCATGTTGAAAGTGACGCAATATATACTATGCGTTTTTGTTCTCGTCCCTTTCTTCTTTTCAACTATACATTTACTTCTTCACATTCATTCTTCACAAGTCTGTCGTCGTCTGTCCATCTGTCTGCAGATACACATGGCATAATGCAAAAGCGGAAAAAGCGCTGGTGGTAATAGTAATAATAGTCTGGACTTTGTTCCCCGATGTAGCAGTTTGCCGCACAAGTTGAAGACATTACAACAATCCAGTACAAAAACTATTGCATGCTCATTGAAACACTATTAATGCTCCCAAGTCATTTTAAAACAAAAAAGTGTGAAACAAGGAGTCAATGATTAGGTGATGACCTTTCTCTGATCCAACTTCTCTACCGGGTTTTTGGTTGGAAATGCGGAATGTCCTTTTCCAGAGACTTGTATGTCTGATGTATTCTACAAGGGAAAAGACAAAAAAAGGTGGCGAGAAAGTGGAATGAAAGAAGGGTGGAAGTTGAGTAGGAGAGATGAAACAGTGTTTGCTCAGTTTTCAATGCATGACTGGTTAGTTGTGGCACAGGGTACGTTTAGCTGCAACTGGTGCTGGTAGAAAAGGCACATGAAGAAAACAGGAAAGAAAATAGTGGAGCACTAAGCGTTTGTACAGGGAATTTGTGAAAAAGAGAAAATAAAAAGGTGTGTGTAATGAAGGGGAATTGTAATAAAAAGCAAAACAAAACGCTAGAGAATCTGAAATATTTTTAGGTTCATTAGTGAAATAATTAAGTTGAGATGTCGTAAATGTAAAGGAAACTTATAACAAATAACAGATTTTTTGATTTGTCATTATGGATTTTTGAAAAAATCAACATGATGCTCTCCGATACGGCACGATAATCAATTTTGAGGTACACTGCACACACGATCTTTTTGACGAAAAAAACCGGCACATTCCAATTTTTCATGATTCTCTGAAAACACGCAGAGCTGTTGGTTGCTCTCTACTTGTGTACTAATCATAAAAATTATTATATTACGACAGCTTGAATCTCTCGACTAGTCCGTATTAGATCCATGCATGTGTCTATCTGTCATTTTTTGATTGACTTACTGCTGCACGACACCACGATGAACAATGAACTATCAAGTTGAAAAACTGACGAAGACTACAATTTTGTGTACATATCGCTTATATGTTTATGCACTCCCTATAGATATATCTTTCGGGCATAGCTATAGTTTGTACCTATTTTTTTACAGAAAAATGCACGATATATTTCATAAATATCGGGCTGTGCAAACGTATCAAAAGTGTTGTTCTATCTTGAATAAGCTAATCTATAAAATTTTAAAGTCTGCTCTGCTAACGATAAAAAAGATTATTTAAGAGCCTTTCGCATGACTTGTTGTTCGAATGAATTAAATCGGCAATATGCTTATGCACCTAAATTGAACAGACGAGAACATGTACTTGTTCAATTTTACATTCTTCTGAAGCAAAAAGGGGCCGTACTTATGCTGCCGCTGTTGATCGAATGAATTTTAGAAGAAAAAATCAGTCAGAGAAATATTAGTCGACATATTTTGTGTGTACAGAGGAGAAAATTGTAAAAAAAAAATGATCATACCTACCAGAAACGAGAGTGCACATAGCTACGCCGCATGGTTTATATAGCTTCTAGATCATGCCGTATCTCACCTGTCCATCTCTTCTAATCTGTTTTCTGGTCTGCTCCTGCTCACTCACAAGAGGGGCCTCTCTATAATATGTCTGATGGCACAACTGTAATAATAAATCGATAGGTTTTTGGCCATTGGGCTAGGCAAGGCTTGATTGAAATGAGATGAGTGGATCATCCTAGTTGTCGTGAAAAGAAAATGATGCTGATGACTTTGGTGGTAGCTGTGGCTGGGTGAGAAATAATATACGTCGATTCATGTAAATTGTTCATATGTGCTCTTTCATGATGCGGATTGCTGATAATCTCTCACACACTCCACCTTACTCATGAGTTGATAGCTTTGCCGCTGCTTTATCCAATTTCGCAGAGCAAAGGATATTCACAATATAAAAATGCATTAAAATAAGAAAATATGTTTTCTGTTCAAAATCATTAAAAATTCGTGTGTTATACACCACCTCTGCAAATTACGTGCCCTCAAAATGTCCTATAACAAGCCATCTCTTGAGAGATTGTAAGAATTTATAAAAGTCTTGCAGATGACGAGTGACCGACCGGACCCCAATGTACATTTTACAGACTACTCCACACTAACTAGAAATTTATTATATCATCATACATCATTTCATATTTCATGTTTATACATGACCAACATCATCATCATTACAATTATTATTATGATCGCCAAAACCCTCATGATGTGTGCAAGTACACATGTAACATTGCATATACGGGTATACCTACTGCAACTATAAGTAATCCATTGTAATAAGAGAAAAGAATTTTGTTTTTGGAATGAATCCTAAATTGTTAATCAACATCTCCCATAAATCTTCAGCCCTTCATATTCTTCAAGTTCAACTCCTTCAGCAAGAAAACAAGAACAGCCTCTCTCCTGTTATTTGCTATTCTTCCACCTTTTTTATCTCTTGCTCTGTTCGTTTTCAAGAAGATGGTAATGTGATGATGATGATGACTAAAATGACGGTTTATGTTGATGATCATTATTACTACTTTACATGCAAACCAGGTAGAAACCATACACACATCCAACTAAAATTCAATTCACTGAAAACCCATAAAAGCTATTGTGTAGCGAGCGACATGGAATGATGGCGAAGATGATACACGCTGGTGATACATGCTCATTTTTGATGATTATGATGAATAGAAGAATTCTTGCCAAAATTATCACAACAAAACTGAAATGCACTTAAATTAGCTCTGGCATTCGACCAAAGCTCCAAAACAATACGCGTTCTTAATTATTTTTACCTGTTTCACTTTGCCCCAGATTCAATTCAATATCATTTCTACTGATGGAAGGTATTTGTTTTTTCGCCTTTTATCTAAAAATGTGATGTCTTACTTGAGACTTAACAAGTACATGCAAACTACTAACAAAATCGAGTAGATACAACAGAATCGAGTCTATGTAGAGTGAAAATGTCAACCATGCCATGTATCGCGCCATCCTTCCATCTTCCCCAGATTGTGTCCTTTTCCCAGTCTTCTCTTTTCCAAAAGAAGTAGAGTTTTCCTGTTCCTTTCTTTACATCTCAACGTGTTTTACCAGTGCAGGACTTGTTCCCATACTCCTTGACAATTTACTACTTGCCGCTGTTGTGGTTTGAAGGATGAATGAATGAAGAATGAGTCGTGTGAGAGAGTGTTGTAAGAGTGTGTGTAAAGGAAACTTTGGAGTTGAAGTTAGAGCCGGCTTCGTAGTGAACATTAATATGCGTTCGGATAGGAACAAGGTACTGTGTTTTTCTGAGGTTGCTGACAAGTTTAGTAAGCCCAACGCAGCAACACACAAACATGAGTAGGATGTGTGGGATATATGCTGAAAAAAGAATGAATGAATTCAAGGATTCATCTTTTTATTTGGAATACGACGAGTAAATAAGAGAAAACTCTTTTAGGTTCTGTAGACTCACAGGTAGATTTCAATGCATCTAACTACAGAATCTCTGTATAATATAGATAGCACGTGGTGAACATTCTCTGGTTTGCATGTCTCCCATTTTCCACCGATGTTAATAGACATGCAACACACATGTTCCAGCAGGACGAAAACACTACAAAAAGGGTTAAATTAGCAGACAAGTATAGTAGAACTGAAACATTGTATGCAGTTCATTTAATCTTGCCTTTTTTGCTGCAAACACACTACAAGCAATCCCGTACAGCATAAATAGGTTGAATAGGCAAATGGTAAAAGTTGTAATGCAAAAGTCTTCTTGCATAGCAGCAGCAGACTGGTGAAAAAAGTTGGTGAATGGCAAAGAAAAAAGAAAAAAAGAGGGAGTCAGAAGAAGTGGATGAAATTCATATATCGTGCAACAGGAAAATGCTTTTACATTTAAAAAAGAAAGATACCGTATGTATATGTGCTATATAGTGGCATGTAGTACGAGGTCTATTCCTATACGATAAGGAAAAGAGAAGACGAGGGCTTTTTCTCTCTGAGTCTCGTGTCAGTGGTTGGTTTGTAATGCTAATGCTGCTGGCTTGCTGGTGGTGCAAAGAAAACCAAACCAAAAACCAGCAACACGAGCATCCTCACTAGTACTATTAGAGCTATTATTCCATTGACTATTAAAATATACCGGCTTTTTCGCGGGTGTGCTGCTTATACACAACTTATGGTTGCCTTAGCTATGTGCATTTATAAGCGGAACCTCTACCATCGTGTTTCCCCACGAAAAAGACCTTTTTCTGGAAAAGTAAAAGCTTACTACTCTCTCGTGTGACTACGTGCATTTATCTATGCCAATGTCAAACCAGCAAAGAAAAAGTGGGTCTGAATTCTAGTGTGGCAGTTTTGCTGCTACCAAGTATGTGACTTTTTATGAATTTGTATATGATATTATTTCTTAAATTGGTTTACAATACAAATGTTTTTTATATTAAACTGGTTACCACATTATTTTATCAAATATTCGTAAGATTATTTACTTTTTTTTATTTTACTGTCAACGAAATTATAATGTGTTTTTTCCTATTTTAGTGTTGAATGTAACAAATATAGTATAAAGATAGCTCTATGGGAGGGAAAGGTATTTTGGTCTATTTGTCATTTATGTCATCATGCCAATCATCAAGTGGACAAGTAGGTATGTTCAGGTAGAAGTTAGTAGAGGAAAACTATAACATGCAACTCAGCTCACCGCCATAACAAACAACTGCTCCCGTGATACTAGGTAATTATAAGACCGCTTTAAAATATTTAAAACTGCGTTTAAAGGCTGTGGCCAAAAGAGTAAGCTGGAGTAAAAAGTATGTGTACAGCTCACTTCATTTCGACCATTTTCATAATCTAGGCAATTTTTAGAAGGAGTCACCACTCTGCTGATGATGATTATGATGCTGAGTACGTGCCTAGATTAGATGCGTTACATAATGTGTTCACCTGTCATGCCATGAAAATATAATGCGTTTTCTGTACTTTTTCCTCTAACCTGTCTGCCCTTTTTCTTCCTCATTCTCTTAAAAACTTCTCTCATTTTCATCCTCATCCTTCACCTGCTGTTGGTTGTTGTTGCCGTTGATGAGCAATAAGTAAGAAGAAGTGGTAATAGAAAGCAATAAAGCAAGCAGTCAGCTTTTCCATCTCCTTCCCCCACTGCAGTTTGCTGCCTACCAAGACTTCTCTACCAAGAAAAGACGCAAGATGAAGATGAAGAAAGGGTAATTCATGAGGGAATTAAAAAGAACGACCATCAAGCCAACACAGCCAAAGCTTCTAAGTTTTGTACCAAAAAGCTTAAGCAAAAACAATTTGAGCTGCCCTGCGTCAGCGTCTCACTGCAAAGTGCTGGTAGATTTGTTGCTGCTACTTTAACTCTTTACCTGCCTCGGTGGTGATGCTTGATGTTGATGTCTCAGGAATCTGTGAACATTGACATAATTCATGTCACATAATAATCATCCTCCTCTCAGCTCTCCTTTTCTTGTCCTCTCGTAGGATCATCATGACGAGGTGAAGAAAAGGGTAGAGGACAAGCTCGTAGAAGAGATGAGGAGACAGCTTTCAGAGCAACCATGATTCTATTCTCTGTTCTATTCAGTGTTGCTTTCTGAGCTATAACACTGTTTTGCTGATGATGATGATGAGTTGAGGAAAGGAGGTGTACACAAAATGCTTGAAAATGTCCATATATTTCGGAGAGGCAGAAGCATACAAAAAGGACAAGACAAGAAGAGAAACATAAAAGCAATAATAGTTGTAGTTGTAGTGGTAATAATAATAATGCTACACATGACAATGCTGATGAGAATCATGAGGACGATGATTAGTATTACACTTGTACACAAAATTGTACACAGTATAAATGACTCGACAGACAGAGATGAGGTAGGTAGAAAAGGACAAAAAACACAACAATCATTTCATTTTGATGATTATTATGGGACATGATGTGAAATGAACCAGGTTTGGAATGATGATGGTTAATAAATGATCATCATCATCACAAGCTACAAAATATATTTATGGTACGTTGAGAATTGTTAGAGTGGCAGGAGGCTAAAAACTAAAAACAAAAATACAAAGTGCACGTATATATAAAAAATATTATACTCTGCTGTACACAATTATAGCTTTGCTGAAGGAATCACACAGTTTTAAATGAATTCATGTGAGAGATATATACAATTATCAGAAGGAGGCAAGAGCATGAGGGGGATGATGGTATGATGAGACAAAATGATAACAATATTTTTTGTAGGATAATATTCATGTTGACTTATACTGCAACTACAAAGCTAATTATTGTTATTGCTATATCATGATAATTACTGGGATGTCGTGTAAAAAGACAACAAAGACAAAGAGAAACAATATTATGCTAAAAAGAAATATGCACTTAAGCTTGATAATATGCAGCAAAGCATCGTAGTAATAATAAGTAATATCACATTGTCTTTCGGGTGAGCTTTGATGAAGAAAGAGGAGGAGATGAAGAAAAGAAGGATGACATGAACTGGTGAAATATGTGGTAGTAAAAAGATCAGCATGGCTTGGCATGTCTGCTTTGAGAAGATGTAAAAACTAGATTTCACCTGAGTTATTATTGTCATCCTAGTCGTCACATGAACATGATGAAGCCTCTGAAAACGCTTAAAATGACCATGATATGGGGAATAATGGAAACGCATAAATACCAACATAATAATAATTATAATATAATCCTTTCTAAATGAGCACATGCTTTGAGCTCCAGATATTAGATCAGATATGAAGAGGTTTTAAGCTGTGACTGTGACAGCATTTGATTAAATGCACTAATTTCAACAAGAAGCAAACAAGAGTTGACGAAGGGGAACGGTTACTGTACAAGAGACTAATTTTATTCTATGCCACCGTTTTAAATGAACTCATCAAATGTGAAATCATGAATTCAATGAGTTGTTCAAGAAAACACTCAAGACGATAATATTATGCGGGCATTGTTTTTGTCACGTCTTCGTCAACCTGAATTTGGTTACTAATCTTAAAATATACTATTTTTTAAACTGAACATTCCTTACAATAATACTTCCATATTATACACCTTCTAATTCGACTATATTACATGCCACCCGTTGCGGCTTGGAAATATTCGATAAGGTTTCCGTGAAACATTGAATGTTCTGTAGTCGAACCTTAAAATGTCATATTTATGATGACGTGTTCCGCATACCTGTCGTCCTATTCTCATAAGTACTAGTAATAATTGTTGTATTTTTATTAAATTATTTTCTAATATTTTCTTGTCTACCATTTCTTATGATACATGTTTAACATTTACTGATAAAAGAAGAAAAGACAAAACAACCTTAATAGGTATAATATCGTATAACAAAACATGCTCGTATTGTGTGCTGATACCCGAACATCATGATTCACAATCGAGTGTTTTGTATCCATTTTCTTTCCTATTGCTTACGCTGATCTCCATTCCCAGTATTGTATACAGTTAATGTTCTCTTGCTTTAAAGATAGTTGAAACGGACAGCAGTGCCGATATTATCTCCGACTCTTTTTCACCACTAGAGTTAACGATTACTAGTGCACTACAACATCATATAAGCGCCTAACATCAAATACAATTATAGTCAAGATTACTTGAAAAGGGTAAAAAGAAATTGTAGCATTCTTCTGTCCTATTCAATCGTCTGTATGTTTTAACGGATTCTGGTGAAAAATAGTTATTGCCAATGCGTCGTCATTTCATGGGGATACATACATATACACCTACATGCATTTCCTTGCTTTTCCCTTTGGTAATGAAGAGAAGAATTGAGAAAACGACGAGAAAGGGGGCAACCAAGTCGCGTGACACGAATATCATTTTCTATCAAACAGAGCATCGTCATCAAATAACATGAGATTCTCATCATGAGTGCGTATCATTACAGCAAATCCAACAGCTAAGCACAAAATCATCATCAAACATTTTGCCTTGTGGTATTTCCAATTTTGCTTCCCCTTTCCTTTGACCACTTCTGATTTAATTACGTTGATGAGTTGAGAGGACAAAAAGAGAAAGCTAACGGGTTGACTTTTTTTTTGTGATTGCGCAACACATTTTTAGATACAATTGTAACATATAAGTACGTTGTGCTGAAGCAGTGAAGTAAAACTAGATTTTTTGCTTGTATGATATTACAGGGGAACTGGAGCAAGCCGAAGCCGCGGCAGCTGCTGCAGGTGGTGTTCCAATGGAAGTTGATGGAGAGTCTAATGCCAAAGAAAAAGGTAACTAACGTCATATTGTTGTGTGATGAAGAATTTTACTCCTAAAGATGTTAAGAAAATTTTTGCTGAAAGCTGGACTTTTTATTTGACTTAGATCTCTCGTCTTCAGACGAAGAGCCCTCCCCGGTACCACTCCGACGGGCAGCAGCCGCTGCAGCGGCCGCAGCCCTTACTTCTGCGGCATTGTCAGACTCAGACACGGATTCTGAAGACTTAAAATCAGACAGGATCTCCCGAGGCTCTATATCGTAAGTGGAAATCCGAGAACCTAATTGATCATTTAATTGGATACCTGACGAATTGCTTTACTCTATGCCTTTTTAGACCACCATCAAACCATGTTACCAATGTGCTGGACTTTAGTCAAAAAGCAATGGTGAGTGCAGCGTCACCCTCACCAACGTTGCCCCTTCCAGCTGCGATGGCTGCCGCTGCCGTGGTCAACGCCATTACATCTGCAGCAGTAGCAGCTTCCTCAGACGTATCATTCCCACTAGACTTGTCAAGTAAAAAGTTCTCTTCTCACCAGCACCAACACCACCACAAAGGTGGTGTTTCTCAAGGCAGTTTGCCACCTCAAGTTACCCCATTGGGTCTACCACGCAAGGTTCCCAGCAAAATCTGGAGTGACGGACCTTGGAACAATGGATCTAGTCCGAGCCTCAAGAGTCCGCCGATCGCAGACTTGAGCTCAAAAGCTCTTGAAAAAATGTCAGAGTTAACCAGCAGATCATCGGCTGCTGCAACCGCAGCAAACTTTTCCGTGCCGGAACGGAAAGGTAAAGGCAAAATGGGTAAGAACAATCTTACTTTACTTACGTTTGTTAATCCCATTTAAAGGAAAAAACAATTCTTGTAATAACCACATTTTTATTGACAATTCAAGGTTCTGGAGCAGGTTCGCCTTGGCAAGCACAATGGCTTGCACAAAGCTCTGGGGGAACTCGAGATGTTCTCAAGTGCGTCTGCTGTCGTCTTAACTTTCCTTCTTTGAGTGCACTCAGCACTCATATGAAAGAGACGAAACATGGTGTTCCGGGTGGGCCACCAGTTAATTCAATTTCTCCACCGGGGAAAGCCTCTTCCCAACCCCCCTCTCAGTCACCCCAACAGCAACCCCCTCAACACTCCCCACAGCAGGACTCGTCTCTCTTGCTCAAAGGTAAAAATTGGATTATGACTCAATCATATTCTTGCACTGAAAGTATTAAACCACCAGCTTTAAAAAAATAGTGCTATCCTTATCAACTTTGATTGGAAACTAGAATCAACTGCAGTTTGCATATAGAATCAAAACAATTTTTGTTTGCATTTTTTGCATAATAGAAACGGTACAATTACCACGAAAGCTTGTTCGAGGTCAAGACGTCTGGTTAGGCAAAGGTGCAGAGCAAACTCGACAAATTTTAAAGTGCATGTGGTGTGGCCAAAGCTTCCGATCTCTGGCCGAAATGACAGCACACATGCAACAGACTCAGCATTACACAAACATTATCTCTCAAGAACAATTGATCTCATGGCGTTCTGCAGAGGACTCGAAGTCTCCTTCATCCAACTCTCACGTGTCTGCCGTGCTTACATGCAAAGTTTGCGATCAGGCATTTAGCTCTTTGAAGGAGCTTTCCAACCACATGGTGAAGAACTCTCATTACAAGGAGCACATCATGCGTTCAATCACAGAGTCCGGCTCTCGACGACGTCAGTCTAGGGAAAAGCGCAAAAAGAGTCTGCCAGTTCGCAAGTTATTGGAACTGGAAAGGGCCAATTCGGAAATGAGCAAAAAAGAAATTAAGATAACTTGTGAGAAATGCAATGAAAAAATTCCAGCTCCCGTGTTCGTTGATCACTTACGAGTTTGTGAAACCGGAAGTGCAGCAAGTATCGGAGGAAGAGATGGAGGAAGGAGAAATTCCATGACTGGGCAACCCATGGTTGTCAGCAGTCGGTCTACTGGTTCTATTGACAGTTCAAGCAACGCAACATCAGAGGAAAATCGATCTCCTCCCCCGGGAGTGCAAGATCTGTCCAGTGGCAACAAAGAATCCAACAGTCATAGCACCAGTGCGAATAGCAACTCTGGTGGTAAAAGCAACGAGTCGTCCTCGGTTATCAATGCAATCGAAAAAATGATTGAAAAATCATTCGACTATAGGAATCGGGGAGGTTCTGCCACTCCAAGCAACAACTCGTCAGGAGGGGGAGACCGGAACACCGGAAATTCGCCAAATTGTACAAGTCCGGGTTTAGGTGCAACTAGGTAAGCATAAACAGGACTCTAAATTATCAGTCAAATAATCTGATTACATGCGGAGAACTAAGAGATGATTTATTTTGAATGTTTCTTTTGTCTTTCCAGTATTCTCAAACGATTAGGAATCGACGAGTCAGTGGACTATACCAAGCCATTGATTCTAGATCCTCCTATGGTAGGTACACCTAATAGTCTTGGGGGCGGTCCACCCTCCTCCGGTAGTCAAGTCATTCCCAAGTACCCAGGCCAAAGACCACGAAGCACTTCCTCATCAGACAAGTCAGAGGAGACTTCACTCACGAAACCACAATCTGGCTGCTCTCCAGCAATGTCCCCGGCTAGATCCACTGTTTCTTCCAACTCTCTTTCGCCACCGCCAAATAACTCGAACCACAGCTCCAACAACAGTCAAGCCAAAGATGAAGGGAGCAAAAGCAGCTTGTCTGCTCTGAGTTCAATGTTTGAATCTATTGGAGGGAGTGGGGGTGGAGGAGGTAGTTCAGGAAATCACTCGGATCATTTGAGCTCCGGGAGCAAGGGGGGCTCTGGAAATAATACAGGCATTAGTCAGCAGGGTCATCATCCGTTGGCAGCGCTGCAGAAATTGTGTGATATAAAGACGGATGTCTCTGCCGCGAATGCCAATTCATCCAGACCCACCAGCACAAGTAGCAACCATTCTAATCATTCCTTTAGAGATGGCCCATTCAACGCCACCTCACCAGGTAACTGAAACAAAATTAACTTACTTCCGGACTGTTTTAATATATCCTCCGGAGATTTTTGTAACTCCAGAAGCTCTCCATTTTTGACAATAAAGACTTAAATTAAATTAAATATGCGGATGTTTAAAATTTTGGTATGTATTTTTTAATTTCAGACCGCATCATGACTCCTGGTTCCCGAGGAACGTCTTCCACGCCACCCTGTTGGCCCCAAAATGCAGATGCCCCTAGCAAATCACCTTCAAGTACAGCTTCGTCTACCACTGCAGAAAGAGGAGGTGGGGGTAATGGAGGTGGTAATTCAGATCAGATTTTTAAATGCACATTTTGCGACACGCCGTTCCTTTCGAAAGGAGCTTACAGGCATCACTTGGCCAAAATGCACTTTATCAAAGAGAAAAGTCCGACGACAATCCCTTCCTCACTTTCTTCTGCCAATCCTGAGATTGCCAATAACAATACCACTTCAGCAAATAACTCAAACTCCGACTCCCCTACTTCCAAATTCATCAAATACACTGAACTTGCCAAACAACTCTCTTCAAAATAGACAAGCCACCAAACATGATGAGCAAACATTTATTTTTAGTATTTTAGCAAGTTAACCATTCTCTACATTATTATGATAACCAAGTGTAAAGAAAAACAAAAGGCATACACGAACGCCATGTAGGATGCCAACAAAGGCAACTTCTGAAGTCTTTTCATCCGATCTTGCATACTCCACTGTTCCAGCGGAGTACACTAATTCTATCCTTTTAGAAGTACATTTAAATAAAGAAAATCATAATCATTCGATAAAAATATTGATACCCTTAAACAAGTATACTATTTCAACTCATTGTGAACACTTTAATTCTTTAGTAGTAGAGTAATAAAACTGTATCAGGTTAGCTTAACGTACTTGTGTTAACGATTCAAAATTCAAATTCCTCATGTAGTATAGTTCTCTTCTGGGTTAGATATACGATATGAAAATTAGGTTAATTTGAAATCAAAATGCTTACAATAAGACAAAAATACGAGGCAAAATCTAAGAAAAATTGCAGCATAAAACATTTCCACATCTAATAATTTTTACAACAGCGAAGGCTTTGGAAAACAGTATTGCTTACAATGTTACAATTTATGTCATAATTATGAAAAATAAAGTTTGTCAAGACAAAATGCTCGCCCAGAAACTAAAAACTAATAAAATTAAAGTGAAATCATGGGGGAAAATACCTCCTGTACATGATTTCTTGTGGCGCAATGTGACCAACTTCTTAGACCGAAAATGGTTACTGCATCCATTTCATGCGTACTTATCGAAACACTTTATTAACTAACTTGACTAAACATATTACAATAGCATTTAAAAAAGCTGATCTTCCTCTAATTGCGTTAAGTTTTTAAATATTAGTATAACAATAATTGTTAATGGATTGAAACTGAATACTGGTAATAGTTGTTTTAACTTTCATCAAATATAAAAGATGCGTAAATGATACCAAATACGATATGCATAGGTTATTAAATAAACAAATTTTTGTTATTGCAAACTTCACAGAAAGCTTTAAAGATAAGCTTAATTACAGAGATTCATTTATCTTTCATCAATATAACGTTGGATAGATCTTGTGTTTTTACGTAAACAATTGAGGTGAAAGAGATTTCATAAAACTTTCTGAGCTAATTTATAAGAAGCAATATGCCTAAAAAGTTATTAAACTCAAATACAGATCTTTAAACATGAAGTATTATTACCTGTTGTTGTACTAAAGAAATATGCAAACCTTAGAGTTTATAGGCAACTATTAATGAATTTGCTATTAATTATGAATTATACTGATAGGAAGCTGTATTTATTAGCAATGTAAAATTGTTTGATGTTAAACAATGTCGGTATTAAGTATTTATGTAAATGTAAAATGTACATAATAATAGTGTAAAATGAAAGATGAAGCGAATGATGATGAATATGTTCATTCTACGTGTAAAAAAGTATGGTTCTAAGAATGGAATGAATTAAAACTTATTATACCTAAATACCTATAATACCCATGTATACCCAACCGTTGTTTATAGACATTTTGTCATTACTTTGTGTTTGTTGACTTATATGTGTATTATACGAAAAGGTCTCATTTCAGATTTAACAGTAATGTCATGTCATATAAAAATCATAATCGTGACTTGTATTATCAACATGATGATAGCTGTCAATTTATAAAAACTGTGCAACAGATTATTTCAAAGACTTTTACTTGTTGTTATTAGAATAATTATAAAAAAGTACGTATAAATACAGTATTTAAATTAATTAAAAACAATATTGAAAATAAAGTACACACAAATTTGAAAATTACCTGTTTAAGCGTTTCATGTATACCGTAATCATTTAATTATGCTTTTATCATCCGAGGATCCGAGCACTGTTTTCACCAAAGATAGCTTTCCGATCATGAAGTAATGTCTAAAAAGGTATTAAGAAAACAATATGTTTGCATAATATCAAATTGCGCATTAAGACAGTTGAATTTCATTTTTGAAGAAACAAGTTTGGGTTTGTGGTGCACAAACAAATGGGAATGTCAATGATTTGAATTTCATAATTTCAACACAAATGTTTCAAATTATTTTTAGTAGACACTTTCAGTCTTTTTATTTTTTTCAACATCTTCAGTATATAATTTTCCAGTTTCGAGATTTTCTCCAAACATGAAAGAGACAAAACGTTCCTTACAATTTTCATAGAAGGGTGGAAGAAAATGTTGCATTCTCAATGCAAATACTAAAATTATATAACGCAATAATAATATGTAATTTACATCCGATTTTTAACTAAAGTCGCAAATAGCATATAACTTTCTACTTAAATATTGCGGTTTATTTCGTCAAGTCGAAATCATATTTATCCTACACATTTTAACTCCAGCATAATTAAATCGAATAAAACCCGGAAAACTTCTATGCACCAGTTAATTATACCACGTACATAATATTTGCATCGTAAAGGTGCCTAGGTTTACGTAGGTAACATACGATTTCGCAACTGTTGCAAAAAGAAGGTACTATAAATGACTGTCTACAACTCATAGAGCTTAAAAATATGCCAGAATGTGATTCAAGGATGGTCGTTGACTGAATTTATCTAACAAAAATAAAAACAATAATATTTTTTTGTTGACAAATTTCTCACACATCAGCTAAAATGTGTTATTAAAATATGTCCAACTGGTATTGACCATCAGTAATCGGTATTATAGCTAAATCAAGAATTATAAACAATGAATCGACAAGACAGAATACGTTCAATAATCTCGGCATTTCTTTCGTCCTTGTCAGAGTTGGAGGAGGTAGTTGGTTTATAATATACAGTTGTAGGTCATAATAATGAATGTAATCATAAATACAAAGTAAAATATTCTGTATAACTTATATAATAAGCATATGATCATACAGTATAAAATATTAGATCACATATACAAAGAATTTATTTTAATGCTTTAGTGGTAAATTGTACGGGATTGTAGTACATTGTTTGAAGACTGAGTAGATTCACTAGGTAAAGATGAAACAAAGATTGAAAAGTTCGAATTGCAAGTCGCTACATTTTCATTGCTTATTATATTTTACCATGTTAATTTCAAAAACGCTTTTACTTTTCATTCCTCTGTCTGTTACGGTAGGGAGTTATTGATTCTTGTTTTATGGAGAAGCAAAAAGCTTTGTATTCCTTCTAAAAGCTTATAATCATAAATTGTTTTTTGAAAAACTGAATTGTACGACCAGTTACCAGTTACATTTGAAAAGTTACGACTAATGTCATATTCATTGTTTATATTGTAAAATGTTGTAATGATAGGTGTCTGTACGTTAATTTGAAACTGTAACTTGACTCTCCCTATTATCTACAGTTCATGTGTTTTTATTATCAATGACTTGGGTGCATTTCAAGTTACCGAAATTTTAATTTATGATTTCAATATTTCAAAAATTTTAGATCCGTGGCAACTGCTACAGCTTGTTTATCTACAACCAAATGAACAAGTACACTGCTGGTCGTTGCTAAAATACTACAACGTAACATAGAAAGCCTATGAAAGTCGTGTTCCTGTAATTGCAATTGCAAAATCATCTTAATTATTTTATTCATGCAAAGAACTACTATTTTTTGACAATTGGACCTTCATATTTTGTAGCCAATATACAATCCGGGGTCTAGCTTTACTGAAATGCTATGTATGAATACCTTCAATATGAAATGTTGCTGCAAAAAATACGGGTCTTGAAATTTTTAGATAGGAAAATCAAACATTTTAGCTTGTGTCGTATGGTTTCAACTTGAGTGGGAATTTCTGGATTGCTACTATGTCTTGTTAGCAATGCTGCGGTAATTTAGTAATAATTATAGCTACTCATAATCTACTCGTGACGAGTTATATTATCAGTTAATATCAGTTCGTTTATCTTTTGGATTTGGAAACTTGGAAGCATATATTTTGTAATTTGTATGTCTGTCTTCTTATTTCAAATGGGATAATCAACATTGTTTACTCAGAGTGACATGTCATGACACTCTTTGAGTTCATACCGCACACATCATATTCACACAAACCTCATGAAGTCAAAAAAGCATAATAAACAAAGTAGAAAGGCTTCACGTCTACATAAGTACCACGCATCCAAACGGTAGCTTGTAGCAACAAAAAATACATTCAACTGCAACTTAATTCGCTTTTTGTCGTTCTCACGAGATGTCATGGTGTATATCGTTGTCAATGCACAACGATGTTTTATCTCAGAAAAAAATATAATTGTACCTACCCTACAAACGAGTGTTTTCTTCTTGTTTAAAACCTATTAGACTGGGTTTCTGACTGTTCTGATTGATTGATTTGACTGGAGAAACTAGCTACACATTTGCTAAGTTCTTTATAATTCATAATTGAGATATTCACACAAGTAATTCTTTGTTTTTAAAGAATGCAACAACAAGTGTACAAAGTGTATACAATGATTGGAGAGAAGACGGTAAATTAGCAAGTAACTCCATAAGTCCATCAAGAGTCTTCATGTCATAAAACACCTTCGCTAGCATACAAAAGGTGCTTGAAAAGTAGTAGGAAGTCACTTCAATTGGGGGTATCATACGAGATATAATGGGAATTAGGCGGAATATCGCATTTTTTGTGTACTAGCTGCAGCTGGAAGCATAATTACTTATTTTTATTTACGAAAAAATCTTCCAAGAGTCTGAGAGTAAACTAATCAACGCGATTATCTATCTTTGTATTCTTTCATAATATATGAATATAATATAACACCGATTTCAAATGTCCGTACAGGTATAATGTTGTAAGGTAAATTGATATACCAGCCATAATAATAATAATAATATGTGTATACATAGATTTCTCTGTCATTATTAGTGGAGTATATATAGTAATTGTTAGCACTGACTGTCTCTGCTCTGCTGATGATGGTGCCCCTTGTCATTCAAGTAAAAGTCTTTCATCATTGCCGAGTTATTACTGAAAACGGTGGCTGCGGCAGCAGAGGCTACAGTTGTAGTGGTGGTTAGGTTATTGTTGCTATTATTACCACGGAAAAGACTAGCGCCAATACTACTACTACAACTACCACTACTTTGTTGATGATTGGTTCTGAAGGATGTTGTTGCTGCTGCTGATGTAATGCCACCAACAGCACCACCGACAATTGGAGAGGAGGACGGTGATGATCCAGTCAACATCATCGCCGTACTGCCACCTCCGCTACTAGAAGACCTATTATTATTGGGCTGAATAATACAATTCACGTAATTATATCCAGGCGGGGGCTTATCTACGGACGCACAGGAGGACAGAAATGGCTTCCATCGATTTTTTGCTTCGTGATGAAGTAAATGGTAATGATGATGATGGTGATGATGGTTTTTTGTGCAACTCTTTGCTGTACTGTTCTGCGATTTCTGTGTTCGCATTCGATTCCAACTGTTTGTGTCATATCCTCCTCCCCCTCCAGCATCGTCTAATTCAATGTCAGATGAACAGCAGCTACTGGAAGGTGTTTGGTAGTCTGGACCCTAAATACAATGAAAGATGAGAGTAAAGTTTATACAGTGAAACAAAGAAAATTTTGATAAGGTTCATGGACAATGGACATGGTAAAGGGAAAATGAAAAAGGATTGTAAATATTGGATATGTATGCATACAGTTTATTCAGAACTTGAACACGGACATATGAATGATTCGGAGTTCTATTATGTGTGATTAACAAATGTATTCGTCGGTAAAAGAAGATCATAAAATATTATAAGAAAAGAATTACGAAAGTGCTGAGGAAAAATAGACAAGACATAGCGGGAAAAGTTTATTATATTTGCAGGAAATCAAGTAAAGTGAATTTTATGCCTTATTTTCAGGCAATTTCCGTTCCAAAAAGAATATTACGGAGTGAGCAGCGAGAAGCAGCATCAAAGCATTGTTTTGGGTTGGGCTGGATGGATAAATAAGATACTAGCAGTGCACGACGAACAGGTTAGGTGAAAGTCATTTTATGTATGCTGCAACTTCATCTCGACTGTGTAAACGGCTAGTGGGTTTAGATCTTGTTAAGAGACTATGTCAAACAAATGTCACGTAAAACACTTGTAAGCTGGAGTGGAACATATAAGCCACTATAAACTCACAGTCATCGCGACAAGACTAGTATTCTGCCACAACGGAAGAAGAGAAGATTCTGGATAGATTGAATTATTGGAACTACAAAACTGAGCAAGAACAACGGGTCCTGAGAGAATCAAGCACAAAAATGACTTGTGGATTGGAAAAAAAATCGGAAAAATTGTGGCATAGCTTGTACCAACAACTGAAAGAAATATTAGGAATAGGACTTGCAGGATGTGAGGGTAGCCTCCAGCAAAGCATTACAAGAGGTTGAAATTACCTGGACACCAACTGAGAAGTTGTTGTGGTGACTGCCACATATAGCAAGCTAGCGAAACTAACTCTTTAAAACTAAGGGCCAGTATTACGCAAACTTGAAAACGGAGGATGTTCTTAGCAGCATAATTCATGATTTTCCAAGTAAGCGTTCTTTGAAATGGGGCAAAGCGATACAACATTATGAAAACAGATAGACGGACCGACGAACAAAAGCGTTAATTAAGTAGCGAAAGTAAGCAAATATAATGATTTGATTGTGAGTTTAGTCCAACCGACGAGTAGAAAAAAGGAATGAAGGGAAGAAAATGAGAAAAACGAAGAAACGGAGATAAATATGAGGAAGATGACTTAATGGAATGTAGGCAACTGAAAAAGTGAATGTAGGAAATAAACTGACGTTCTCTGTGTATGCGTATTGCTTGGCAGTATTTAGATTTTGTGCATTCAGATATTACAGACAAAAGAATCTAGCTTATGCCTCTTCAGTATTTCACTTCTCTTTTAACAAGCTTTAAGTTTCATGTTATTTTTAGCAATGACTTACTATTTAATCCATTTGTTAGTGTGCTTAGTTGTGAGGTTTAGTTGTTATGTGATTTGATTTTATAATTCAGTTTGGAATATTTCTAGTATCCATTTGCAGTGGCATTTGAAACGAATCACGGAAAAATACTCTGCCGTTTTCCATTAGAAGCGAAATAGTTTTTAAGTACTCACCTCTTGTATCTTTTGGTCAAGCATTTGGAAGAAGTCTATCTGGCTGCTGCTTGCTTGCCTGGAATTAATTAAAAAGAAACCATTAAATGGAATCTTGCAATTATACACAACAACAATGACATATCATGGTTATCTATACAATATAAGCATTTTACGAAAGAAGTACCCAATGATTTTGATAAAATAGACATATCTGATCATAATGAGACAAATTTCATGGTTTTTTGAGTAGTAGTTTGGAAGTTAACAGCATTTTTGTAACGCCAGTTTTGCTATGCCGTTTCCAGGAAATTTCGAAATTTTACTCGATATCAAGGAGTTTTTGAATATTTTAAGCACAATTTCCAAAGCATTATCGTAAACATGGTACATTCCTAGTTTAAACGTTAATAAATTATATGCATGCCGTGCTATGTACGAAGTATATACTATGCAAAGCATAATATTTATATTTCAACGGAAACCAACTAAAATGTGCAATACCAAACGGTCTTGACATTCACCTCCAAAAGACATATAGGCCTTGTCTTGTCCGAAGGCAGGTGGCAGGTTGCATACAACATGCATTTACAATATTATTCAATGATTTCAACGATGTAAACTTGGAAATTGAAATGCAACGCAACTTACAAATGACCATTTGGAAGTATGTGGTTTCATTTGGTCAAAGGCAAAATACGTAGATAGTACTTATTACATTGAATTTTACTTATTGTGATAATTCATTATCACATAATACTTCTGATTTCACAATCATCGACATGCACTACGCAAAGACCTTAGTCGTTGGATTGAATTACAATTTGGACATCATAGAAACAACTTGAAGAAAAAGAAGACTTGAAGTGAAGTGGTATAGGTATGTAAGTGTAAAAACCCACATGAACAACTATGAAATTGCATCTACTGATGCAAAATCAAGTCTGCATTTAACTCCGCAGACTAGACTGATCGAAAAAAAAACTATGGTGTATGCATATCTATTATAACAAGTCAGCTCAAAGGAGCAGGGTTTTTTTCTGTGTTCGCACAGTCCCTATCCTCCCTGTACATTTTTGTGTTTATGCTTTCTGCTCTGTTACTTCTCCTGCTCCCTTACTGCTCCTGCTCTCTTGCTACTGCTTTAGCTCTATGTAAAGAACGCATGAAATATGAAATTTTCATACTGGAGTGGACGCAGCATCGAATCTTGGGAACGGTGATAATACTTTTTGCTTAAATCAATATGGATTTCAAAGATTCGGAAGGCGTCAGAAAATTACGAAATGCATTCTAATGGTCCTGCAGGTGCCCGTAAATTACAAAATGTATTCTATTGGTCCTGAAGGGGCCCGTAAATTATAAAATGTAATTATCAAGGTCCTGCAATTGCCAGAAACTTACAGAATGTATTCTGTTGGTCCTGCAGGTGCCCGTAAATTACAAAATGTATTCTAAAGGTCCTGCAGGTGCCCGAAAATTACAGAAAGTATTCTAAAGATCCTGCAGGTGCCCGAAAATTACAGAAAGTATTCTAAAGATCCTGCAGGTGCCCGAAAATTACAGAAAGTATTCTAAAGGTCCTGCAGGTGCCCGAAAATTACAGAATGTATTCTACAGGTCCTGCAGGTGCCCGAAAATTACAGAATGTATTTTACAGGGCATGCAGGTGCCCGAAAATTACAAAATGCTCTTTTAAGGACGGTGGGGTGCTTGCAAATACAGAATTTGTTTGTAGGTAAGTTTCTGTCTGTCAGTCAGTCACAAATACTGAATGCATTCTAAAGGTGCTGCAGATTCGCAAAAATTACTAATGTTGTTCTAACGTCCTAAAGGCTGCTGCAAATTATACAATGTATCTCAAAATATTTGCAGGTGCCACAAAATGTTTTTCTAAGATCATACAGAGATCAGTGGCAATTACAGAATGTATTCTAAAAAATACAGAATGCTTTTAAGGTCCTGCAGAATTTCGGAAATTCGGAATATGTTTTCAGGGTATTGACGTTGCCTTCCAGTTTAGCATTGAGTTCTTAAAGCCTGCAGATGCCCGCATGCTACGAAATTTGCTTCAAATGTACTGTAGTGTACTATCAAAATTTCGGATTTTGTCTGAAACCGACTGCGTGTTTATTTTACCGCAGGTATTCATATTACTAAATGTGTGGTCAGTTGTTAAAGTGTCCAAAAAAATTAAAATGAGATTGAAAAGTTAAATATATTTCCCTCTATAAAATGGTACTTGAAATAGATTGGAATGGTCAGGTGATATTTTGTAGCAACTAGAACGTTCCGCGATTTAGCGCGGAAAATCGGGAATTACTAGTTATACTACAATACTACACCAACTAAGCTACGCAGCTTATTTTTTCAATGTATACATAAATAAAAATGTGTATCTAAACAACGTTGCATAACAACAACAAGTTCATGATCATAAGAAGCAACAGTATTCAATAACAGTGAATTTTATATATATACAAACGTACAAACAATGATAAAATGCTTCGATTTGATGCTGAAAAATACTGTATTATAAACAACAAGCACATGACAATTGCAATGTAACCTAGGTGATTGGTAAATGCTTTCTTTATTTGGGTCAACGTTAAACAGAATGAATTATTGCAAATGTACTGACGGCCTTCACCTCTATTGTAAAAATGAAAAATCTAGAAAATTTTAATATTTGAACAAAAACAACAATTGAAGCTTAATTAAACAACATGAATCTGGCCTACATTTTCTTAGTAAACGCAACAAATCTGCATATCCTTAAACAACTTGCATTCTGAATATTGCATTGCATCCCGAGTTATTTCCATTATTCATCATTGTAATTTCCAGCAACACTGGAATTGAATATCGGGCACCATATTATTGAATTTTATTTCGGGTACCATAGACATAAAATCACAATACCTTGAAAAGACACCTTGAAAAGACAATGTAAAGACACGTTGAAAATTAGTCGTGGAGATACGGAGGCATCTTCAAGATTTTTGTTCAAACCAAAGAAGGGAATAATGTAATTACAATATGTTTGGATTAATTGAACGCTTTTGTAAGATATGAAATTTATATGCAATCTACATTGTACCATGTATTTTGATTGATTAGTGATTTCCTGACATTGTTTTCTTAATCAAGAAAGTACTCCGTTTCTCACTGTCGGTAAAACCAAGTTACATTTACCCTATTTGGATGAGGTCAACATTTTTCGTCAATATGACTTTTTCTTTGTAAACTGTATATTTAGCATAGAGGTTTACTAATAACTAAACAGAAGTTCCTAATGTATTTTAGATTACAAACCTCAAATTTTATGCGATCTTGCATTTTTCACATGATGATAATGATTCTTTCGAAACTGTTGTACTTTTGCACGTGGTTATGGTTGGGGGGAAAAATGCTGTAAACCAACGATTTTGTGCAGACGGAAACTTACAGGCCAATGCAATTTCGTAATGTCATTCATAAAGAATTACGAAAATAGAATCATTTCGAGGTAATTTATATGTATTTACTTACGATTGAGCAAGTAGCGGAACATTTACAAAGATCCCACTGCCTCCATTTCCCCGGCTATTCTTATTGTTCAAGTCGTCCTGTTCACCATCTTGAAAACAATCATCACCAGCACCATTTCGATTAAAACACCCACTTTCACCTCCAGCATTGCTATTACATTTAGAAAGACTATTTCCACCACCACTACTAGCAGTTGATGATGAAGAGGAACCACTTTTGAAAAATGTCTTACCAAAACTATTGCCCAAAAAATTAAATCCATGATGACTAAGACTAATGTCTTTATTTGGCTCATCCCCATCCCCACCGCCTCCACCGGATACCATGTCAATCTTCCGCTTCAGCTCTTCGTCATTGTATTCATCATTCTGTTCGTCTTTGTTTTTCTTGCGACGGCGACATCGCCGAAATATTGAGTAACTGGTGCTCCTTACTCCTGAATTGTTGTGAGAAGGATGATTGCTCGCGTTGCATCCCATACTACTACCCGAAAATGTGATGAGAAAGCACTGACTAAAGAACTGATTACTGGTAGTGGGAATATTAGTGATATGTTTCACACTTTGTACACAAATATCCCCCAATTCGTTTCTTCACTTTCACTCGTAAACCCCAACCTCACGAGTACTTTTAAATAATCTCCTCATTGTAATCAATTGTCCTTTATATGCCAGCGCATTAGTTATTCTCTGAACTGATGACCTTTCCCCGCTGGTCGGTTTCATCTTCACTTTCTGCTGTCATACGTACCAATAGTGCAATCCAGTCAAATCTCAAAGTCAATGTGGCTGCTTCATCTTCATTCCCTCCATACCTCCTCCTATAATGTAAGAAAATTCCTATTATAACTTCTGCCCTTTCCACTTACCATCCTGCTACGAAGATAATCCTAATCAACATAATGGTAAATTTTGATGTCTTCATGATCATCATTATATACACGGAACTTCTATAGGCTAAAGCTTCAAGGAACAAGACGTGCAATAAAAAATGTCTTCAATTCACTTTTCATTCATCCATTAATTCATATATTGCATTTATCTTAACTATACCCGAAAAACATTTGAAAGATTCTCATTAGGGATTTAATCTTACTACTTTTGCAATACATACCTTTATTACACAAATTTTATTAGAGCTTGCCTTGCTTGCTTGTTACACCAATGATTGGTTTCGTGTTCGGTTTACTCGTCGTGCGAGTGTAAGTGTATATAACTGCTAATCTAATTACCGGTGTCATTGCAGATTTGTAGCAAAGTAATTTCAACTCTGATACTCGCAGAATCATCAAGCATCTGTTCAAGTTCAAGATAGTCTACCTAGATTTTTCATTAGCTTGCATGCAGCTTCCGACATTGATGATTGTCCTTACTATTTACCTGCTCTTTATTTTAATAAGGCGATTTTTTGTCTTTGTCCATTTCCCTTTGGGTGTCCAAATGTGGAAATGATTGAACACTGCTCCACGGAGAAAAGCTTGAGAGGAAGAAAAGGTGAAAACGGACATAGAAAATTCTATACAATTTTTTTAGGTAAATGCACCTTGACTTGAACCTCCTTTCTACATTCCTGTATCAAGCACATATGGAAGCCAATTAAGTAAAAAAAAACTACAATATATATATGATTTTGTATGTACATTTTCACTTTTTTTCCCTCTAGCTTTTCTTGGCGACCCATTGTTCAATCATTTCCTTATTTAGGCATACAAAGAAAAATGAAAGCAGCACCTGATAAGCGGTAAAGACAAGCATTAGTGTCGGAAACTGTATACCTTGCATGAAACCACTTTGTATATTATATTAGTCCCTCTTCCGGGATAGTCATCTTGGGTTAGAAAGCACATGCCGCTAGTTAGTGTAAACGGATATTATATGGTTTTGAGCTGGTTTCGTATGTACTGTGCTCATCCCTATGGCAGTAGTCTCAGATATCATTAGTGCTAAGAAATAACCATGAATACCAAGACAGGCAATATTGTAGAAGGCTAAAGGCTAGTATTTCACGATGATAACGGCAGACGTTTTACGTCACGTCAAATATCAACATTTTTATGATCATTGTGGTATATTTACAGACACGATATTCATGAGTGAGCATACTAAACTAGTCTGTTTTTCCTGCTCGGTAATGCATGTGCAAAGAAAAACTAAACAGACAAGAGACTATTAGAGAGAAAATAATTGAAAATTAGCTCGTTTTTCCCATTTTTTGTCGTAAAAATAAAATCTATATCCTTCATGAATCATGATGCAGAATGCGAGATAGAAAGATGATGGTGTTAGAAGCTATGCTATTTGGGACAGTCTGCTAGTGTTGGTGAAAAATGAGGTTGATGATGAGCTTTTTATGATGGTTGTTTTGATAGCTTGCATGGCTAGTTATGTGTATTTTATTTGCTGTAAGAAATGGAACTGCTATGTAACGCCCGTATTGCTTGCTCGAGAAAGAGAATTTTCTCGTTTTTCAGACGGTTATACACGGAAAAACCTTTTGTTTTCAGAACCGTGCGACGAAACGAAAGAACTGGAGAAGAAGAAGGGAAAAAGTTGTTAGGCTTCCGTTTTACATCCATGCCTTATCACTTTCATACTAGTGAAACAGTTTTGTGCATAAAATCGATGCATAACAGCAGTAATTTATATAGTGAGTTTCTCGAACTACATGGAAGTGATACCGCGAGGATGTACCTAATGGTGTTAGGGGAAAATTACAGAAGGCCAAATTAAAAATGCTGTCTTTTCCTAAAACATGAATTACAAATACTCTAATAAGCATTTTAGAATTTCATGTCTACAAAACTTTCATGTCTACTAGAGTATTTTCATCTATATTTCAACTTTAAGTAGCACGCTAAGATGAATAGCGTGCATCTTTACGCCATCAGTAAAAAATCTTTTCATTGAATAATACGCTTGCAAAAATAAAGTTTTGCTTTATATGGCATGCTTTTTAAAAATACAGCAGAAGTTGTTACGTATACTAAATGTTCGTACAAAAACGATTTTACTGTGTTCTATTGTTCATAAGTTTAAGAAGATTGCCAACTTGAAGATTGTATGGCTGTTATAAAGTTTTCAGCAGACCACATTCTACTCACCGTTCAATTGCTGATAAAATTTAAAAATATGAAATAAATATCAAATATTGGCTGATACGACAATTGCTTCCAAAAAATTTTGGAATTCCCTCCTTTGCTAGTTGTGTATTTTGTAGTTTAAAATTTGTAATTCTCCCCGTGCATCGTACCTAACTACTTTTTTCCTTCTTTTCCATGCCTTCGTATGGTTTTGAAAATGGAAAGTAAAATGGTTTTTTCATTTACTATATCAGTCTAGGATCAGGGTACCAAACGGTCCCTTCAAAGGACCAAACGGTCCCATGCTCAAAGGGACCAAATGATCCCACCAGAGGACCAAACGGTCCCACCAGACGGACCAAACGGTCCCATGGAAATTCAATGGGACCAAACGGTCCCAGTAAAACAGAAAAACTATTGTAAATGCAAAATCACATACCATAATACAATTTCGTGTGTCTCTGCGATGTGTTTTGTGCCGTCCGGTCTAATGCATTTTTCTCAGAGATGGCTACTCCGATTTCCACCAAATTTGGTATACAAACTCTAGAGAACCTCGTACGGTACCCTTTTGAATTTCATGTCAATAGGTCGACTCTAAAGGTTAGAGATCATTAGGCCATCGGTGGTTCAACATTTTTACATAAGACCTATCATGCGGTACATGATTTGATGCAACGGTACCCTTTGAAAGTTCATTTTTAACAAATGGACATCATATTCGTAATCCTGGTGAAAATATATATGACCACTGGTGACCTCTGACCTTTGGAGTTGACTTTTTGACCTGAAATTCAATAGAATTTTGTCCCTGGTGTCCTATGTATACCAATTTTGGTGGAAATCGGAAATTAGCCATTTTGGAGCCATTGGTTCCATTAAATACAAATCAGTTTGTAGAATGACAATTTGTACGGGTCCAAGACACTCTAGTTCTGATAAACGTTTAATAGGACCGTTTGGTCCCACGAAAGGGACCGTTTGGTCCCAGCAAGGGACCATTTAGTCCCATTTAAGGATAATTGCTAATTAAGCGGTCAAGACAATTAAAATGTCAAGGTTTTATATTTCCATTAATTAGACGGGAGCGTTTCTGAATTTTGTGTGCATTTGCTTAATTAAATTCATTTCTTAACACGTTAAAAGTTAGCATTTTAAATTATTTTCATATAATTATTTATATCTCAAAAAAGCCACGGTGAAAATTCGATATGCCACGGTAGAAAATTTTGTTTTTCTGTGTTCTTTCTATTTCAATTTTAAAAAGTCCGTAAAACGGTGACACGTTCCGTAAACGGGATTATTTTGAAATTCGCTAATTTTTCGGAAATTATCTGGAACCATTTGGTCCTTTCAGGGGACTGTTTGATCCCACAGGGGACCGTTTGGTCCCTTCATGGGACCGTTCGGTCCCTCTGGTAGGACCATTTGGTCCCTTTGGGCATGGGACCGTTTGGTCCTTTGAAGGGACCGTTTGGTACCCTGATCCTAGACTGTATATAAACCCTTGAAAAATGGGAAAATCCTCTAGTAAGTTTCCTAATAAGGAACATCAATTATTGTTTATATGCTGTTTTAAAACCAATAATATAAATATTATTTGGGTTTGATACGCATATTATGTGAGAAAATGGAAAGGTACGTTGTGGATAGTTTTGTGGATGGTAATTAATTAGACAATGCAACGTGCTGACAGATGACAGACGGTTATCATGAACGAGGGAACCCTGCAAATTCAAAGAGGTCTAGGGTTTTCTATGATTTCAAGGTTCTGTGATTCACCTTTACACATGCGTAACCCTTTTGTGAACATTGGCAACCAACATAAAATGCTCATTATGTACCATTATATTTATTTCAATACAAGTTACAATGCCAATAAATGGGATTATTGGAGTTCCTTGCATAAGATCTCCTTTCAGTCACTTCTCTTGTTAACTTATCAAAAATCAAGTATCAAAACGTAAAAAAATGGAATGGAGAACTCAACTTTTAAGACTTTTTTTATCTGGAAAATGAAACTTAATACTCCTGAACAATTGTTTTGTAAATCACTCACTGACTAGGAAAAAGAGCTATCAAGAAATGGAGAAAATATGTTGCCGTTGTCACTATAGGCTCTGTGAAGCCCATGTATTTTGAATGTTATGTCAAGTTATGTACGTACCGCTTTCAATAGATAACGAAAATATACAAAGTTAGTAAAATGTCCAAGGCTATTCACAGCGTTTTCGGACACAAGAAAACTCCTGAGAAATAGAGTTTTCATAAACGCCAAGGAGATATGGTACACATCGTATTGTTACACTGTTTCAAACATCAAAATGTTGAATGTTGTGCTCTTGTTTCATGATAGCTCTTTTGATTAGGACGATCACAATCAAATGTGGAATAAATTCTTAGATGAGGTATTAAGGAATTGACATAATCTTTGAAATGTTTAAATAAAATATAGATAATACTCTTATGTAATTTAAAAATAATTATTCAAACGTGCAGCTTGAAAAGCTTGAATTATTGTAAGAAAATGGTGAAAACTCACAATGAGAATTAAAGATTGCGATCCAGATCCAAAAGTGATAACAGGTTTGCGATGTAGTGCAAACGGCAATAACGCATCAAGAAAATTGGCCATAATATCCATAACTTTTCATTGATATGGTTTAGTCATCAAAAGGAATAAAATTGCAGTACTAAATAATGAACAGTATATTTACCACAAATTCACCATCACAAAATCCTGTATAATATGACACTTTCTCTGTTTTTCATTTATATTTTTCTTTACATTAATTGGATTCTTTGTAGTTACTAACTATCGTGGCATCATTTATCAACTTTCACACTTTTATCACATTTCTTTCTTTACAAAAGTATGTACGATATGCCAGCTATTATTACTTTAACTTGTTGCTCTTTATTTTCATATACAACATATTTATTTGATGCGCTATTTGTCCTTTTTGTATTTGTCTCGTATAGTCATTTGTGTTTTATTGTATTGCAATTTGCAATTGATGTAGCAGTGAAACTTACTGCGGCCAACGGCACAGGTGTATTTTCCCTTTCAGATCTAATCTTTACAAACGGTACTGTTTCTTTTGAACTTTGGCCACCATCGGGGGTCCAGTTCAAAAGTACACATCTGCTAGAAGAAAAAGTATTACAATAAATATGCACAAGTAAAACTCATCTGCTTCACTTTACTTTCAGTTTTCTATTATCTACTGTTGCTCCTAGCTTTCCTCCATTCCTTTCAAGAGAAAAACATTTCCGTGTTTTCTGTCCTTCTGACTGGCTCTAATAGTGAAATTGACGGAGTGTACTTTATTACTTCAAGATAGACTTCTTTCCTGCTCACCAATTCACTTTCGTTTATCGTTAATAAATATATAACTGCTCAGCACTCTGTCCCAATCTTGTATACATGTGTATTCTGTGAAAACATTTAGATTGCTGTTTTTATTATCAACGGACACATAGAAGGACTTAAATAACTGGGAAAGATAATCTGCAAAATTTGGTAAAAATATAAGCATGTGACGGTATCCGTATGGCCATAACAAACAGGCAAAACCGAAGAGAGCAACTAAAACTTTCACACGGTTTTGCCACGGTTGTCTTATGTTGTGTGGAGATACTTGTTATTTTATTAACTTGAGACTGCTCCCAGCACTCAACACAAACACAAGAGCGAAAGAGATATAGGTATATATAAACAAGGAAAAAGAACGAGAGAGAAAATGTGTCCTCTTAGCTCATTTTCTCTAGATTTCTCTTATTCTGTTGTGTCGGCTGTTTTATGTGTTACAGATTAGTATAAATGTTTGTACTATTACAAGTCCAACTCTAACATACAGTGAGTGAAACAGAGACACATACGCATTGGGACTGTGATCTTCACTCTGTTACTAGATGTTGTTTGTATTGCAGAAATGAGATGATACTTATTTTGCAAAGACCAAGTCAGAGAGGAGATGTGAGTAAGGAACAATTGGAACAATTTCGAAAAATTGCGGAACGACAGGTACACAAACGAGAGAGCTTTTCTACTACTAGTTCAGTTCTCATGAATATAAGGGAAAATAACAAGCAAGAAATTGCGAACGTAGATTGCTTTGGATTTGATATTACCAGGAAAACATGTATAGCGACACGGCAGTCACTACTGGCACAGGCAAGAAAGGCACACACAAGAACTTTCATAAGAAAGGAAAAACACTGATAGTTTAAGTCAAGTAAGTCTACAAGAGAGCGAGTGCCAGTTGGGTTGTGCATGTGTGTGAAACAGAGAGAACAATATAATATCACACAGGGACAGCCAGATGAACGGCAAAAAACTACATGTACAGAAAAGCGAGGAATGGAATGAGGGAAAAGTTTACATGAACGAGGTATTTGGAGAGACGAGAGATGAAGAGAAAAATTGAAAAGGAGAGAGGAAATGGGGGAGAGAGCTGAGAGCTAAAAAGGAAAAGCAGCAGTAGAGAAGCGGTTTCCAACTTCCAACGATGTACGTATTATTTAACAGCAGCAGCTTTAGAGTGTTCAGGCAAAGGAGTTGTCTTGAGTATACGAATGAAATGCGGGTTCCATGCTATAACGAAGAAATGGGATGTGTGTATATGCATGCATATGTGTACATTTATCAAATTAATAATACGTAATATCAGCTACAAACTAGGAACTTGCTACGGAAAATGTCGGTTTACCCGGACTTTTGTTCAACTGTATTGCGACCGATAGTTTATCTGTCACCGTTTCCCTACATGGTTCTGTGGGTGTGTGCACACACACAAACCGCGTTGACAAATAAACCAGACTATCAAAGTACCGTAAGCAACTCGTTAACATGAAGCATGTTTACTTTGAGCTAAATTAAGTTCTGACAAAGAGTAGCTTTTCCAACATCATCTTTATTGGAAAAATTTAGGTTCACTTTAATGTTCCAATTCTTTTTTGATAAGTTGTAGCTGACTCATTGGTAATGTCGGGTCGGGTGTTTTTTTCGATCGGTATTTCCCCTTAACCAAACCGATTTCCAAAAAGAATAGGTGGCATTTAAAATAAAATTCCTCTGCTTACATTGTAGGACGGACAGGATTCCCAGTTAAAATGGTCCTACTTTGCATGTTACCAACAAGAGATTTTTATTATTTTACCACCATCGCCACTACTTCCATGCACAGCAAAAAGGGTTAGAGCAGTGAGCAGCAGCAAAAATATCTGACACTACCACGACTACAATCACATATTAGGTTCGAGTTTAACTCCATGTTTAATATTGCCTCTCATCAGAGCATGGATGAAAGGAAAGAGAAAATGAAGCAAAAAAGAGCCGAGTTTTCTGGTGAGGATGTGTGATCGGGGAAAATCACAAAGTTTTAACTACAAAAGACATATATTGCAAAAAATCTTTTCGTCGTTTTTAAGTTAATGTCACATTAGAGAGTATATGATGCTTCAGTAAAATCTGACATTTATTTAACCAATTCAATTTTTTACTTTCTTCGAATGATGTTGGACTATATATGATGTTTTAATGATACTGATTGCTGAATGACGCTTTTGTTTTTATGTTCAATCTTTTTGAAACAAGAATCATTTGATATTTAAAAAATTTTATCTCGAATTGGACAATAATCATAAAACGGTCTGCGGGAGCTTTATAAGTAATAGCCGTCGAATCGTTAGAGTTACAATCAGTAACAGTAGCGGTAACCAAGTACCGACACCAAATAGACTTGTTATTTTTGTGCTTTTGAAGTACGTAACGCAACACATTTTGCTGTTTAAAAAATATACACGACAAAATAGTTATTTTTGGCTTAGTAACATTTGGTGACTTAATGATGAACGAGTAAAGATTCATTTTTTCATGCGAGCGTACAAGTGAAAACTGAAATTTACATTTAGTTTTCTGACGAATCCTCGGTTTTGCACACTTGATGTTATCAAATATTTTTTTGTAATACAAAATTCATTTTTAGTTTCCCTTTTTGCAATTCCCCCCTAAGACCAAAAGGATGTATACGCGTCTATAAAATTCCTGGCACCAAAGCCTCAAGCTACCAGCCTCTCCCGTATTTTTCAACTTTCTGTTGTTGGTAGCAGTTTCATCGCGGGTTCGGTGTGTGTACATCCATGTGCAAAAGTTTTATACACATGAAACTACACTACATGGAAAATATTAGGAACAGAAAGAATAAAGCGCGCTATGTTCACAATGATCGATAAAACTTTTGATGTGCAACTGCTGTTATAGCTACACCGCTTGGACTTGCATTCAATTTATATTTTCTAAATTATCTAGCTACATACATTGTGTGTTCTCTTTTGAATACTGATGTCAGATAATTCTAGTTGAAAAATGTGTGTGATTTCTCGTCAATGGGAAAATCTGGTTTTAGCTATGGGATTTAAAATTTCCAATCCTAGAAAAAATAAATAAATTCTAATTCTTAGTTAGCACTGAGCTTTTTTGTTGCTAAACGATTCTGATTTTCAACCAAATAATGTTTTACACTGTTGCAGAAAGCGACACCGTAAAAGCATGATTTGAATTTGGAAAAGTTTTCTAACTCAGAGCTTCCGTTAAATGACAAATTTGTGAAAATGAGATGGAAAGAAAATATAATATGAACTTTTGATCCAAACACAGCACAACGGATCAAGAAAATTATTGTTGTTTCCAGAAACTCGAAATTTTGTATGAAATATTCTTGTATGTTTTTAGTATGATTTTTTCAAATCTGTAATGAAAGGGAAATATGAAACAATGAAATAGTTTAAAAACGTAACACTTGGATGAAAGATAATGAACTGGTAGACAAACAACAATGAGAATAGGTAAACAGGGTAGTTGCAGACAGAAATCAGAAAGTTAGAATCAGGGACAAAGAGAAGGGAATTATTGGAGAAATATCAGATGGGTAACAACAAATTATGTGATTAGATCGAAAGAAGGAAGGAAAAATTCAGCATAGATGGATGGAGATTACGTAGAAATATTATGACATAAGGCGTTGATTAAGATATGCCATAATGTATGATAGCGGTCCTTGGTCCTTCCTCTTGTCTATGTATTTCCGCAATCTTTTCTTGAATTGAAATCCTTGGAAACATTTAGCCATGTTTGTCAGTTTGGTATATAAGGATTGGTAATGATGACGATGAAAGTTAGGCGTAGACGAGCTTTATATGAAAAATTAATCCAATAATTTATTTAGTTGCAGTAGCAAGGTACCATTTCAACAGCTGTCAGTGTTGTTGATAGCAAACTAGCATTAGTTAGCTTCTACGAAAACTACATTCTTTATGGTACATCAGTAGTCAACATAGGTAATTTAATTTTATGCTAATGCATGTTGTTTTGTATAGCACTTCATTTGTGTCTTTATTCCTTAGAAATGAACAACGCAAAGAAGGAGCATCCCATTGTGCTTGCATGTGTATGCTTGTCTTTCCTCGTATGCTAATTGAAAATGGAAAAATTCTTCTGTGCTGAAACTTTCACAAGGCACCATACTTACATGCATAGGTACGTGTATGTTTCACTTCAGGAAATAGAGAAAAAACATAAGACCTACTGCTTTGGGATTCATATCGTTTCCGTATTCCATGTGAAAAACAAGAAAAAGGCATCTCTAAGAAATTCAGTTGGTAGTAAGCTGAAGTAAGGGCACATGGATTTTACTGGAATCGTTTAGGAAAAAGGGTGACGGAATAAAACATGGTGGTGATAAAGACAGCGTTGAAGAGAGAAAAATCATTTCCTTTCCTCGTTTGCAATATCTCGTAGACTAACAACTTCTGTAAAACAATTAGGTTGTCCTAATATTAATCATTAATGATTCGCGATTTGAAAGAATTTGAGTACCTCTACACATAACACAGTCACGCGATGAAATCTGGGGAAAGAAAGTTTTTGAGAACTATATATAGGCCCACCTGTGTAAGAAAGAATCAAACCACTGTAATCATGTAGTGAATAGGAAGGTAATCAAGATAGAAAAACTAAAAATAGCTATAATGGCCAAACTTAGTTAAGGTGCATTTATAAACCAAGGGATATTTTTTCAATTTGCCATAACTTTTACAAGAATAATCCAATCGTAGCGGTTTATATATATTCTTGTAGCGCACTTTGCCCTTGTCATACCCAAGAATATTCATGAATATCATAAACTTTATTTGAAGACTACAGCAGTTTTTCGAAAATGTGTATTTTTAAGGTGTCCAAAAACCAAGGGATATTTAATTTTCCCGCAACATAACTTTCGTTTTTTGAGTAATGCAACATACAACTATGGTTTATTAGGCTAGGATAGGCTTATTTAACTGAAAATCGAACATTTTGAACATGAGTCTAATTTTCAGTTCGGTTTCTAGGCTACTTCGTCGGTATAGGTAAGCCTCTGTTCTTTGAATGGCATATTTTGATAATATAATGGGTTATAATTATATAGCTTGATTTAATATGTAAAACACATATTTTAACGCTTAGTATTACCTTAAATTATGTTATATGAAAAGATATGTCAATTGGTGTAGTATAATTTTGATCCCTTGTTCGCAATCTCTTACTTGTAATACTGCTTTATTAAAATATTCACGTTGCAGATTGCCTCTACGTATAATTTCAAAGTATGTTGGCAGAATACATTGTATTACTGACTTAGTGCATCAATTTAATGCAGTTGGTGTAACGGCACGCCCTGAAATTAGGCTGGTATGCTCAAGTGTATTTTAGTAGATATGTCTTTTCTACATGCTGCAATAAAAACAGCTAGTTTAAAATAAATGTAACTGAAGAGCTAGCCGCAAAACCTCTGACAAATAACCAGGAGAATGCCGTGGACCACATTTGGTAGAAAAGTAACCCCAAAACACCGAAATAGTAAAAAATTGTCTTGTACCCTAACATGACCTTGTGTCGCGCAATTACAGACCACAATGCTGATGCACCCTAGGGGGACTCCATGAACATTTATCGCACTAAAAGGCAATACTGAAACATAACTACGCATATTTCATAATTTTAGCAAGATATAAATATCATATTTTAATAATTTCTCTGAAAATTATAAAAATGGCAACATCATATCTAAACTGAAATTATAAAATGCTTTTCGTGATTGCAGAAATTGGAGAAACCAACTGTCACAGAACTTCAAAAAATGTCAGATAAAACCCAAATATGCTTTTTATAATTTATTTGATAAAGTAGGATAATTTTAAAAACAATCATGGCACACAATTTGGGACTATGTAAGGTGATATCCTTTGAAAAGAGATGATGGATTTAAAAAGCAATCTAAAGGCCTAAAATTTGTTCAAATGTTTACTATTTAGTTAAATAAGCCTATCCTAGCCTAATAAACCATAGTTGTATGTTGCATTACTCAAAAAACGAAAGTTATGTTGCGGGAAAATTAAATATCCCTTGGTTTTTGGACACCTTAAAAATACACATTTTCGAAAAACTGCTGTAGTCTTCAAATAAAGTTTATGATATTCATGAATATTCTTGGGTATGACAAGGGCAAAGTGCGCTACAAGAATATATATGAACCGCTACGATTGGATTATTCTTGTAAAAGTTATGGCAAATTGAAAAAATATCCCTTGGTTTATAAATGCACCTTATTTGACTTTTTAGAAACAAATTCAGGATTCGTTAGTTTAGTCAAAAACTACATCGCATTTTATGGGTCACGTGAAATTCTAAAAAAATCATGACCTTTGACCTTGGAGTTGACTCTTATAGCTGCCAAATTTGCACAGCCGAGCCTTTATGCAGAACAAACGATTTTAGTGCAAACAGAAGTCCAAAAAATAACGTTAAAGAGTTATCGTGCGCAGAAACCAGGCAGTAAATTTGGAAAAGAAAATACAATGTACAACTTTCCTAATAAACCTCTCTTAAACTGTATTGATGATTGCTTGCTTACCAGCCAAATTCCAATGGCATAAAGCACTGTATATAGCAAATTTTGTGCCACAGCGTAGTTATTAACGTACGCGATATCACCATACTATTTGTATTGGCAATTCGAGATTTCGCTTTCGAATCTCCATTTACTGATACAACTATTTGCTATACATAAAATTTGTAGAAAATTATTTTTGTTAAAACAGTCACGAGGAGAGCAATCATTAGTAGTTTTCATAGTAAAAACTTCGGCCAAAACTGCTTATAACTTATAAGCCTTTTACCGCTATGGAGACGATTAATTGTTTTAAACAAAATAACCCAACGTTTCAGATTTTTTTGCTTATAAACTGAAATATCGGCTGTTTCTAAGAAATCATGAAAACCCAATTAATTATCATATTCACCCGTCATATACGAGCTTTCCAGAGTGATTGATTATGATGTTGAGACAGTGAATTCATTGAATGAAGATAAGTCCCCAGAACTACTTATTTACAGCCACAGCACAAGAACATTAATGACAAAATGGCAACCATAAAACAACGTACAGCATACATGAATGGGAGAAAAGCTTCGAGGAACTAAAAGAAAAAATAGAAACTGGACTGGAACATTAATTTACCTATCTTCCCGCAGTGGCTAAGATGCTATTAAAGATTTTGGTAATATAAATACTTTGTATGAAAATATGGAAAGAGAATGCATGAATTTTACTGTTGATCTTTATATATTTGGTGTTCTTTTGTACAAATTGTAATTTTTTTAGTTGAATCTTCTCTTGAAAAGAGTGTATATTTTAAAATTACATATAGTATAATTTTTTATCAACACTTTACTTTGTGACAAGAATATGATGGTTTTCAATTTTCATGAAACAGTCAGTAACAAGAAAAAGAGCAACCGATTAGTAAAAGGGGAGTTGAACTATTTCATAGTATTTAGGCACTTGATACCCAACCCTTGAATGTAAAAAGAAAGACTAGAATGAAGAAAACAATGTAGAAACAAAGTATCCGTATACTCCCTCTATCCAACAACTCCAAAGGACGTAGACGGAAGATATCTGAAGCAGGACAGTTGTAAATCTTCTGAATATGTGTAAAATAGAACAAAGAGGAAACGCAGATTCTACGTCCGAAAACATTTCTCAAAAACCCGCCAGATGTAAGTAGATACGAATATCCCGTTCAACTAGTGATACAAGTTTTGTATAGTGTATTTATTTGTGTAGCGACTTTCTCAGGTCCACTCTTACCATAATATTATTAGCTGGCATCAGAGAAAGGCTATTTAAAATATCATGCCTGCTTGACTGTTACCTTAAGGAGCGAAAGCTACTTATTGATTTGGTCCATCCCTCCAACTTGTTTTTTATGTTGTCCACACGATATCTATCCAATCGTTTCACTACTTTTAGGGAAAACTTGACATAAAGGTTTTATCATAATCTAGCTTCTCGCAAATTGGCAGATCAAAAAGTCAATTGACTCATAAGTAATTGAAGTTTTTCTCTAACCATGAAGCATATTTTCTTAACACTTTTTCAAATGTGAGTTTAAAAAAACATTTTCGTCAGAAAAATGGTAGTTTTAAGGTGGCGGACTGTGAAATAAATTAAAGAACAACTAGTGAAAACAAAATAAAACGAAAAATTGATAAAAATGATTGATTTCACTCCAGATTTCAGCAAAAAAGGAATAATTCAGACGTTTTTAGTTTGATATTTTGAGATAAATGTTTTAATTAGCTACTCCAGCTGCGTTACCAATACAAATGCGGTAACAACACTTGTCGTTTCAAGTACAAACGCTTCAAATTACAAAAATCTAGTTACTAGATTATAGTGTTATGCTAGCATAATTTCCCAACAATTTTCAAGAGGACGAATCGACCTAATCTGGATGCTGATTTGAACGTTAAATGAATTGCAGACATATCTTTTCTGATTTCTGAGAAACAAACTGAAATTATTTTTTTTAAAGTATTTTACAACTTTAATCATAAGCTAGGCCTAACTTTACTTGCGTTCAACAACGATTAACATATTGGTTTTGCTGCATACTACTTATGCTGGTAAATAATAAATCGAGTTCGCCGTTCGTTTTAACTTCTGATTGATTATGTGTAAGGTACATATTATATAAAATGTATTCACAAGTTTTATGTAAGTTAACTGTCTGGTGCATAAACTATAAAGTGTGAAGTGGTTATTCTTGTAATCCTATACACTGTACAAGTATGACCTTTAAAACCTAACGGGTAACATTACTTCACCAGGGCACGGGGCGGGTGTTTCCTTAGCACAAAAGAAATGAAAATGCGTTTTGAAGCTTATGTACAATTCGAGGCGTAAAGTTAACCATCGTAACTTGTTTCCTTATATGAAAAACCAACAAGTCCATTTTTAAAGCATATAGCTTATATACGCACATACCTATATGCACCATAATTTTTATTTCACATTACGAGTTACAAACTATGTGTGTAACTGCGAATCATAATCGCACTCTTCGACTCTTCAATTAAATGATTTGATGATGGCGAAGAAGATCACTATATTTCTCCCAAAGTTACATCGGTACGCAGGATAGAATATTAAGAAAGGAGCCGTTCACCAGTCAGGGATTAAATTGCATTTTGTGCTTTGCAGTGCATGACGAAGTTCACACCACCATCCCATTGCCACTTTTATAGGAGATAACGCTGACTCACGAATTACAAAACCATGCAAGAACGTACAACGTATAACTTACCCACATCATCGGATTTACGACAAACCCGTTCTTTTTTATTCAAAATTGCAAATTGCATAACAATTGCATAATATTCTCAACAGTCTTTGCTAAATTGGATTTAACTGAAGAAAATGCAATTCATTTATTAAAAATCTCAATATTGGTTCTACCAAGCTACAAACGCATCTTAATATTAATCTAAAACATTAAAATGCGCCTGTGGTCTTTGCAAAAGTTCCTACATTTAACAATAATGCATAAATGAAATTGAACAATTATTACTATAAAACAAAGGTAACACAATGAGTGTACTTCAGACTTTCATTGCAGTTCAGTTATCTCATTCCTTAGTCATAGGTATAGTTCATATAATTCATAGTTTTGGAAATATTTTAAATTATAAAAAACAGAATTTGGCATTTGGGTTAGAAAAAACTGTTTGAAACGGACCTTTATTTTGAGTCTCTAGATCCCTTAGGGGAGGTACTCGTGACAGAGGAAATTTGCACACGGCTGTTGCTATAATAATAACCGCTTGCTGAAAACAAAATTCGAAAAATTATAACAAATCAGAATACCTAGATTGAGTATCCACTCCCACTAGATTGAAAAAGTGCTCCCCACTCACGCATTCTCTTAAATACGCATTTTTATACGTCTCGTAATCATTTTCTTCGTAGCTCAACTGAATTGTGTTGCCTCCCCACTCATTGCCCTTCACATTAACATCATCAACCTCATCCCATTTTTAACATTGAACATGACCACAGATACAAGCTAGCATAATTTCATGTTTGCAGAATGCAATATCAATCTAACAAATGTTGCAACACGCGTTTTTACGCATCTTTTGCTCTAAGGCAAGGTTGTTGACAACATAATTTTCATTATGATAAATACATCGAATGAACATTATGTATACGCATATAATGCTTTGGTGTATTAAATATATATCAACGACTATAATAGTAGTACGAAGTACTTTAGTACTTGCTCATCTATGCATGACCTACATTCGAATCTCCTTCACTCATATATGAGCAAAACTAAAGGCAGCCTCTTATTACTCACAAAATCTTTTTGTTGTCTGCTGCTGATGTTGCTGTTGTGATGCAATCTTGTTAAAGACCTTCAATAAAAGCATTCCATTATGCAATAATAAATTATACCAACATCCATGTAGCTTATCATCCAAGCCAAATGAACAACAGTTGCAGTAGCATAGTGACCGGTTAAATTAAAATGTTATTTTACCAAGTATAGAAATCACCAACTACTATATTGATATTGTTTTATAACATAGTTACGCTATGAGGTATGCTATGTTTGACTCAGAATACAAAGAATACAAATTAATTTAAACTATCTATTATGTAGCTTGTTTATGAATCTAGTTAGACAAATTATAATTCAAAGGTATACGGGAAACGTCTTCAGATTTGAATCACAACTCAAGAAAACAGAGAAACAATTACAATAAAAGTTTATGAAATCATCAATATCAATTTATAACTTTACAGTATTCTACGCAAAAACTATAAGGTCAAGGTTACCTACGACTCAACAATAGTTGCTTGCGTCTTTTCATTTGCCATCAAAAATGCTCCTGGTTATCATGAATAGGTATTAAATATAAATATTAAATTATATTAAGTTCATTTTTATTGTCATGCACTAGACGATAGCTAAAGCTATATTGCATTTTTTGTTGTAATGGGTATTTTATCAAGTGTTCTAACTTTGCTTTGGTGAAAATTAGCGGTGACGAAATCAATCAAAAGTGAGAAGACCTAATAAAGTTGCAGAAATATCCACGACAACTAAAAACCCTTTGTTGTTAATGTACCAATTTAATACATTAAAAATAAAGCAATTCCCATCAATTATGATAACTTTTGAAGCGCCTTGTAAACATATTACTAAGACCGTAAGGAACATACGTTCTGTGTAATATTTGTATAATGTTCAAATAATTTGACAAATTGAATTAATCAATAAAGCAACTCCTTCTGATTTTCATAGAAAATCTAAAATGTTTGGCAGCAATAAATCTATTGTCATAAACCAAGTATTTTTGTAAAATGTGCACCACAAAATCGTTTTAAAGATTGTAGGTCTTGAATTTCGCTTCTTATTTGTTTTCATGTATTTATATACGCGGAGTGTGTATAAACATTCAACACTGCCCTTTCATTGCTAATTTTCATTTTTCAGTCATACTGATTTGTCCATACTCTATATAATATGTCAACATTAATCATATTATAACATGCAAGTAGTTTAGCGTTTAACCAACAAAAATATGCTTAAACTTGTCTTTTCAATACAAGTTATCTCATTATCTCCTCATCCCGAAACTTCAGCCACTGAAAAACAACATCTACAAAAATTGATTATCACTTTATTGCTATCGGTTGAAGCTGTTGTTATTGTTCAACGTATTTTGCAACGACAACATATTTTTCATCCTGCTTTTTCTTCTAGCTCTTCTTCAACAAACCGCTGCGCTTATAGTTATATAACAAACAACAATCCATTCCCATCTCAGCGGGCATTTTTCTAGCGCAACCAAAGCGCTTTTCATTGTATGCACAAAATACACTTTCATGGCGCGCGGTGCGACAATACTGGCAAACGGTAGTAAATACCTTGCATAGTTCTGTGTAAAAAGGAGGATTCAGTTTCAATTTGTCGTAGATCTTTCCGAGCAAAAGGCATCCTGCAAATGCCAATATGGTATATTATGCAACGCATCAGCATAAAATATAATATTCTGTACTAACGAATACGTAAATTGCAAGTAATCACGGTTTTGGTGTTGTCTGTCCTTTGTTGCGCCGATTGCCGATTCGTCACATGAATCAAATTCAATGCATACCAAGAATTACATGCATGTATGACGTTAAAATAATAATTGCAGCGACCAGTGGGAGAGAGTACGAGGAAGACAATCATAGTTGAAGATGAGCTTCGGAAAGCTAACCTGATCATTATAGTAAATACTATCAGTACTTTTTCTTTTGAGCAAGTACATAGCACATTCAAAACTAAAATCTATTTGTGGTGATGTATATTATCTTGATCATAGCTGGTTTATATTGTATGCACACAATTCGTTTGTGGCCGTCATTAGTCTCCATCCGAGAATTAACAAGACAGAATATTGAAACAAGCTTCTTCATGTAATATTGACATGAGTGTGTAAAACATGTTATTCAACAATACTTGATAATTGTTCAAAGCGTTAAAAGCTTATTGTGCTTGTCCTCTTCATTCACTTTTTATCTCCTTAATAAGTTTTCTGTGCTTCTTCATGAGGGATCGTATTCGTGTATGCGCTTCTTCCTTGTGCCTTTATTACTTGCGTACATTTCAAACAAATGTATGAGGAGTGAAAAGAAAAATAACGTTGCTCTCAAAGATGATCCTTCTATAAAAATATATTAAACCTGCCTGAAGCAAAATGTAGAAATGTAAGCGTATATAGTTGAAATAAGCTTTCTGTTCATGGGGAAGGAGAGACCTAGCACAAGCTCATTTCGTTATGAAAATCCCAACCAAACAACAAAATCTAACGGGTCTCTTTCTCTCCTCTTGCTGCATGTTTCGTTCAAACTTCAACTTGAAAAAAATGCGAGCTGAGCTGGTAGTGAAGCTCTCAGCTGAAAACGCTGAAGAGCTTTTTTGCTGTTACGTTATACGGGGAATGATCATGTTGATGATGACGATGATGATGTTCTTCTCGTCTGCTTACAATGTTGAAACTGTGTATGTAAAAGTGCTGCTGTTTCATCGTTTCTTACTACTTCTGGCACTTGGTTTTGGTTCTATAGCCTTTTGCACGGCGCTGGCACTGTCGACAAACTCAACGAAGACCAAGACCACGGCAGTGGCACTGAAACGACCAGCGAATAGAGGAAAAAGAATGAAAATACTGAATGCTCTCACTGGCTCTACCATGGCCTGCATGTGAATGTACCAGTAAAAAAGCTTACTTTTCTGCTGCTGCTTCTGCCTTCCTTGTTCTTTGCTATGTGCGTATGCAATGCTTCCTATGGTAAATATGTACGGTTTCCATTCGGAATCCAGTAGAGCTCGGATAAGCAACTCAATAGAGCAGTCTGTGTGTCGTATGTACGAAAGTGTGCGTTTTTCAGAAGAATACTTAACTTTTTCCTTCCTATTTTGTGTGCGAATTCGGATGTAAACCTATGCTGTTAGCTGTTATCATTCTCGTAGGTGCGTCTTCAATTTGCATACAGAACGGAAAAATCTTTGAAGTCTATTACATCTAATTATCGCCATTCAAAATCATTACTTTCATGGTGATTTTATGGAAAGAGGATCATTTGGAGTTGCATGCACTGGAGCAAATTTTGACGAAAAAGCGAGGAGCAGTGTAGCGGGAATGGAAAGTGGTGTGGTATTGTGAAAGCACGTAGTGTGTCTTCTTTGATAAAGTGTCCATCATCCCACTGCAAGCAAGAGAAAGAATAAACAAATAATCAGGAAGTGATGATAAATGGAGGAGGCATCATTGTGCATGTGTAAACGTAAAGTGCATACGATAAGTGTCCTTCCGGAGAATGTAAAACCCATGGCGACAACATAAAAGAAGGACAGACTCAAATAGACCTTTTTCATTCAAAGGGTACTGGGTTCACAAGAAGATCCTTTTTTCTTCCTTTCTTTTTGACCATGAACAACTATTTATTACCTTTTGGAGATTTTCAAAGAATCAACAGTTTATCTGTGTATAAGGCAGCGGTTAGTGACCTCTGAGAAAAATCCTCTACGCACATTAAATCCCCATTTCATTAAATAAGGACACACACGTCCTTCCGTACTTTCGCGTAAATGTAATTATCTTGATGCTTTAAAGTAAGACCATCGTGAAGCTATCAGTTTTGTCGCTCTAATTTGAGTACTTGATTATATGGAGTATTATGTAACACATTTCCTATTATGCGTATATTGCAAATACAAAACAACGGTGTAAATTAGTTTTTATAACAGTACATGGCAGCATTGGATCCCGGTGCGTTCGTCTCAAGCAAGAAAACCCGCTTTAAAAAACGTCAAATCCGTCAAAGATATGTATGCATGTGCTTAACTTTTTAACGAGAAAGTAAATTATCAATTATTTTTAAATTATTGAGTTGTGAAATTGCTTTCTTTGCTACCAAATACCAAACTCAACCGATGTTTGGCTGACTAGACTGGAGAAGGTTAATGCTCCTTTGTGATGGTGAAGAGTACAGTTTGGAAGGAGTGGAGCAGTAGCAGTAGTCCGTGGTAGTAACTGGGAAACGAATAAGAGGACCTACGTAAAGGGCTGCTACTTGCTCTTGTGAAAAAGTATACACATAAATAATTCGTGTGTAATATACTTCCGGAATTTTATACTTGCATACCAATACTTACGGAGCCATTTTTCCCATCCTGGACAAAAGTATACTTTTAAACTAACACATCTATTTACACATATACAACATAATATTCAATTTAATGTGCTAACATGGCCAAAACCATGATGAAATTGATAATTATGAGGACTTTGACCATTGAATTTATGACATACTCCTGACAAATGGTAGCCAAGAATATAGTTGATGTGTGATGAAGATTTCCTCAGAATCAAAACCAGAAGAAAGTTCTAAAAGTAAAATAAAACGATCGACGACATTCCATTGTTCACTGTAATTTGATTTGAAAATCAAATAAAATCGGAAGTGATTAAAAGTTCAGCGGAGTTTCGAATTTCGACTACCCTACTGTGTTGACCTAGCACATTAATTATAGATTATCTATCCTAAATACCCCAATTGTGGCTGATTGTTTTGTTGACAAGTGTGCACATTTTTTGAAACCTCAATCGAATGGAAGGATGAGGTCAGGATGCCTAGCACTATTCGAGGTAAGCATGATTATCTAAGTGTCTTTTTAATTCCGTAATGATTTCTTCCATTTTGCTAAATATCGCATCATACTTCTATTTTAAAAACTTGGTTAAAGAAACTGCTGAAAGTGCAAAATAACTCTGAATCTTAACGTTTTTCAATGAATTATATGCATGATGCTTATTTCCAGTTACATAATATATGTTTCTAAATTATACTATTGGATGGATCAAGTAAAAAGGTCCGGATTACATAAACGTAAATGGTATATAATATGACACGCATGCTCTGTTTATATGCATCTTCTTTCTCATCGACATCATCGTTCTGATCAGTGTCATAATACCGTATTATTTGTAATAATGGTACTTTATCATTTGCACACGTGACCTTTAGACGAACATATCATCGCCATTCTTTTCTTTTGAGCTCGTATTACAAGTCATATTGCAGTCATATACACACGATATTCATGCATTATGAATAGTGATGAGCGATTAACAGTGATGTGATTCTTTTTTATTTGCCTCTAATAATATTGTCCTTATAAGCTGCATTTCCTATATCGTATTGTATGGTAAGTAAATGGTAATAAAAATATGTACACATGCTTACACATATACATACATTTCGAGGTCATGGACCGCTCAACGTAAATATACCACCACCACCAATGCCACTACTACTCATTCCGTTTTTCTCTGGTATCTTTTCGCCTTTTTCTAGTATACGACCGCCATGGACTAATGTGTGCTATACCGTATACCGTTTCATTTTCTGGTATCTAGTGACTAGTGAACTTATATATTATGTGTCGTTTCTATCGTTAAATTTTGCTTCATTAAAGACATCCAAGACAACTAAAGTTTTTTTGTATGTATTTTCTCCAGGTTGTATTTTCATTAATTACAATTTTTACCTTAATTATATTTCCATACGATCTATAATTTCTTTGCTTCGTCTGAAATAATCTGAAAGGAAAGATTTTGTTGTCAGATTAAAAGTAGATGCAGCAATAATATATAACATGTACCAATCCTCAGTCTCATGGTGTATATAAAATTCCATTATTTTTCATCTTCACATTGACAGGATCCGTTTTGTATGATAATCATTTTTGCTCTTCCTAAGTTCATGATCATTTACAATATTCCAAAAAAATACAATTCATCCCAGTGGAATGAGTTATCGTCAAAAAATCCAGCAAACGTTCTCTTCTCACACTTACCACTAAGATAGAAATCATGTACTGTGTACAGTCATCATCACATCATCATATTTATCAGTGTAAGGTGCTGCTAATACACACATTTCAATTGGCAAGGCATTATTACTCCAGCTCTCTGTCATATTTTTGGTTAGATTTCTATAAGCTCCCAACAAACGCAAAAATATTATAAGCAGAAAAGCATACATATTTGCCGAAGGAGTCATCGTCCGTCCTTCCCTTCTTATGCATAACAGCAAAAATAATAACAGCCACAACATAACCTCTTATATCGTTCAAAAATGTACGTATACCTCGGCAGAGCAAAAACGAGAGAGTGTACACGTTCAAAAAGTTTTCTGGGTATACCATCTCCACCTTCCAACTTGTTTCTGTGAGCTCAAAGCTCAATAACGTTGCTTTTGGATGACGAGGAGAATCTTGCTGATGATGATGATGGTATGGTATGAGCCGAGCCTATGCCACTACTTTTCCTACGACGACGAGCTTCTGCTGGCTTAGTTGTGTATACACACAGTCAGTCAGCAGCTCACGGCGAGGTGAATGACCTGCACACAAGAGCGTACATACATTTTCCACACACACCATAATATAGAACAGTAAGCGAAATATCCCGTTAGATTTTTTTTCTATGGATTCAGATGGAAAGGCATAAAGTACAGTAATATTAAGGTGAGCAAGTATTATAATAAGAAAACTTGTTGTTTGCTGAAAAAGTTGAATATAATAGAATGCAGAGATATATATGTATGCAGTGCATATAGTACATCAATTACGCGTTACATTGGGCTAATGCACAATTTCTTTAAACGTTGCTGTATGTCATGTTATGTGAAATTTTTAATTTTAAATATGGTAGAAGGATGGATGTACAATTGAAAATGTTCAGCATGCGCTAATATTTCTTTCCCTTTTGAAAACCATGTATTACGCATGAAATATATGTCTACACAATCATTGCTTGTAGTACCAACTCCCACATTCACTAGCACTACAGCAACGTAGACGCAGCTAGGTTTTCAAAATCACTTTTATGAATTTGAATACTGACTGGGAACAGAAAAAAGGTGTGTATAGTAAATGCTATGTATAAAGGAGAGAGTTACAAGTGGAAATTGGCAGATAATAGCAAAAGCAAAATATATAGTTTTCAATATTTCAATTAATGAAAAAACAGGACTCTGACTCGCATTATAAAATAATACATGGGTTCTCATGTTATTCTTATCCTTCTGTGTTTACTACTATGTTTATGATATTACATAAATATTATTATATGAATATGGAAGTTGAATCCAACTGCTAGGAAGTAAGAATGGAAAAAGAGAGCGAATACAAGTTAAGCCACTAAAACTTACAACAGTACCAAACGGTCTAAATAGCAGATAACACACAATGGAAGACGTTAAAAACTGCTGATTTTGCAAAAAAAACAGATAGTACCTGACTGAACGTTGGAAACTATTTCGAATCAAAATATTTTTGAAGTTCAGTCGTTTCGTGGCATGGCCGGATATTGCACAAAACAATATTTAAAAACCGCAATTACTAACTGTACTTTGACTCTTCGTCCAGGCAAACGCTAAATGTCTGCACTCTGCCTTGCCATATAATGTAGTTTTTCAATCATGGTTAATCTTTAGACTTTTTCCTCCAATAATAATAATACCGTTATATTGCAATGCAGCCAAACTCAATGACGAGATCATTACATAATGGTTGTGTTTTGCTTATTGTTCTTTGACTTTCATGGAATAAACTCCGTTTTTTGTGTCATATTTTCATTGATTAACGCTACAAAAATAGAAAATAGAGCTAATCATCACACAGAAAGCTTTTCATCATTGCTTGTTATTTTGATGAGCTGACAGATCGTTGTACTGGTTCCTATTTCCAGTTAGTTTGGATTGCAATTTTTAGACACTTCCAATTTATCAGCGATTCTGCTGAAACGAGCAGTAATAGCAATGATTTTGCTCATAGTTCGGGTTACATTTATATGCCAGACCAACCAACCAGTATCAACAACCAACAATTGAAGCGCATTGAATGAAATGTAATATAATTACACATCATCATTGCTTACATCAACTTTAACATGCAATATTTATAAAAAGGAATTTGCAAATTTTACTCCTCCTTTATTCTTTACGATTGAAAAAATACAATAATTTTTAACCCGAGCTTTGGGTTTTCTTCAAGAGGTAAACTATATTTTATGAATGAAAATTATAATAAGTTATAAGTGATTAACATTTACATATCATGCAACAAACTAGACTTCACTACCTTTCGTTTATAGCTTAATAGCTATGCTAAAAGCAAATTGGGAGCAACTTAGGAATGAACGATCTTACCGATTTTCCTGTTTGCTTCTTCAATAAATAATATGAGCAATAGATGTTTAAAAGCAATAATTGTTCCCCTCTTTTCCAGATCTTACAAATACTAACCAGGAATTGTTTATCTAGTAATAGTAAGAAATAGTACGTTTTCATTAATATGGATTAAAATTCAGTACCAAAAAGCGATGAGTGTTTAAAAGGTGAGATGAAATTTGTCTAATTACATCCATCAATTGATGGAGGATTTAGTTGTTGCGGGAAAACGTGCTGTGTACGTACACAAACAATTAATTTTTCTAAAATAGCCAGAGAAACGTTTTTGAAAAGGCAATTTCTGTGCATTAAAAAAAATTTGCGCATGGTTTCGATGAAAAAAATTTACGAAAAAAGCTAATAATCTGGTTTAAATGTCAAGTGTTAAAGGTATTCATGGTTCCCATCAGACAAAATACATTGTGATTTTACATATAAAACCATACTAACAAGTTGGAACAGTGGCACAAAATTTTAAATAATATTAGATATATGATGAATATTTAAGTATGCGAGTATTTTTGCACTGTCATTATCATTAAGATCATTTGTTCAGTACATGAACTATCATTTCCGTCTATGTCATGGTTTTATGACGTGATGACTGATGATGATGCAGTAGTAGCCTTTACATAAAAGTTTTTTTTACCTCTTTTCACCGAGATTTGTCGACTTTATATATGCTTATCTATTGTTTTTCTACTGTTGTAAAGTATCTGCTATCAACTTAACCGAAACATTGATATACATCATCATTGATGCTGTAGCGGCTTTAATGCATAAGCCAACAACAGGCAGGATGAAAATAATAGCATTACATCAGTAGTAACTGCAGTTTTTAGGAATAACAAGAATTACGATATAAGTATTATATTATGTATTTATAGCCAAATAATGTACGTATTATATAATGATAAATAAGGTACGCCATAACGTTTATTCGTCATGACCACGATATACTAAATACTAAACAGTAGTTAAAGAGCAGGTGAGATCCATATGAACATACATAGAAAAACTATGCTGTTTTATAAAATAAGCTAATATTTCGAGATATGGAAACTGTTTTACGTGTACACCACTGAATAGCCAGAAGGTATAAAAGTATTATGATAACAGACGAATGAATAATCCTACAGCCCCATAAAATGCTAGTCGCTTTTTGAAAAATGAACACGCAATGTTGATAATGACTGAAGTACACAGACATTCACGCATACAAAAGGGAAAAAATATCCCGTTATTTAAAAAAGGAATTTGCTCACAATAGGAGCGAGGGTAAGGTAAAGGTAAGATAGGTAGGTAGGTAAGCAAGGCACGTTGATTAAGATGATGGCTACCTGTCTGTGTCTGGCAGACTCTAGAAGAAAAAGAGCAAAAGAAAGGTATAATGCATAACATGACATTAGTAGCTGGCCACATTGTTGAGAAAATGGGATGATCTGGCTGCGACGATGATCATAATGATGAAGACCATGTTTTTTACCTGCTTGCATTACGTATGCAATGCATGCCTTCGTCTTACTCACTTGTTCTCTCCTCTCAAAATGTGTGACTGAGTGACTGACTTTACAAAACAAGTACATTTTACAACAGAAGCAACTTAGGGGCAACGAGAATAGGATGTTGAGACGATGCAATAATGTGAACCAACAAGAAATCTTGAACTGCTTATCCTGTTGTGGGTGACTGTGTACTCTGGGTAAGTTTTGTACAGGAGAAAATCTGGAAGAGTGCATTGTTTATATCAACATAAGGGGAAAACGCTATCTGTCATTTTTAAACTCAAGGGAATAAGATTCTTTATTACTATAAATCATGTAATCCACGACATCCACGTTTAAATAAAAGATTATGCGTAGTGGTTGTGGCAAATCTAAGAAATATTTGCTGAAAAGCGGCGAGATCCAAGCAGGTATCAATGTTGGCATGCCAGCTTGTGCTGTGCTCTGTCGTGAGGAGAACACTGGCAAAAAGGAGAAACGAGAAGAGTCCCGTGCCAGCAGTTGCGAAAACGATGGTTTGCAGGCAGCAGCAGCGTTTTCCTTTTTGCACGAGTAGTTGTGGCTCTGCCACATATTATACAGAAAGCTAGCTTTGGTGCACATTAGTAGCTTAGTAGTTCAGTTGACAGTGTTTGCGGCAAAGTAAAACATAATATGATGTGGGGCTTTGCTATCATGATCGAATGCAGGTCTCTGAAATGAATTATTTCTTTTTAACAAAAATGCTACTAAACTTAAGAAATTGTTTTTACTATACATGCATGCTCTTAATTAATACAATTACATATTTTACAGATTAGTTTTTAAAATTTAGTCTCCTTCAAAGTTTTTTCCATACACACTATTGATCCAACGCTCGTTTACATGCCAACTACTGCTGCATCATGAATGAGTAAATTGCCTTTCGTATATCTATTGTAATGATAAAATTGGTTTCCAAGATTCCTAGATAGGGTATTTGAACGAATGACGGCCAAAAGTCCAAGCTGAAGATGACGACTACTCAAGGGAAAAAAGATAACGGGACAAACCGGCTTGCGCTAGCATTCACACTCCTAGCCATCTTCCAACAACACAAACAAAACTTCATTTTATGCTTACTTTAATGCTATATAATACTGCATACGAGTTTGGTATTATGTATGTTTAATCATCATCAAACTTAAATATGCTTATATTTTAAAGCTTTATTAATAATGAATCATTATCTATACTCAGAAGATGGAACTATACCCGACATGATCATGATATTCATCATGATCATGTATAATATTTTTACGCTACATGCATTGCATTATATACAGACAGACCCTTCTTCAACCTTCAAAGATGCAAAAACTGTCGTTCAATGAATAGTACTATTTTTATTTGGTTTACATTGTAACCTCCAAGTAAACTTTTTTGTTGAAGTTTCAACTTCAGGTCCCACTATTAGATTACCAGTTGAGTTAATTGTTGCAATCTGCTTTTAATTACAATTCGCACTAAAATAATGATCTCTGTCGTTTTTGCCGGGTTTGTTTAGTCTTTGTCACCAATCTGTTATTTTAATGCTTGAATAACAGAAATCACAGGAGACATTAGTAGTACAAGAAAGGTGTGACTGTGTGCAAAATGTTATAATTGTATGATTGATATTATGATTAGGTATTAATTGATAAGGCGCCTATGTATTTTATATTCCGCCCCATTTGTTTATAAGCAT
>CM056172.1:25539766-25627728 GCA_029691765.1 Entomobrya proxima | reverse complement strand
AAATAACGGTCGCAGTGATACACAGTGGGGTAGTGCAGTAAAAAATCCACTGCTGCTGCTGTGATGATGATGAGCAATGAAATGTAGAGCAGCATAAGTGACAAGCTTGGAGATTTTCCGTTGTCTTTTTTCTATGTAACCGACAGAAAATCCCACTTTATAGGTATATTTCCGGAGAAGTGACCCATGCTTTAACGCAACTTTTGCTCCCATATTATGACATTTAACGCAATACGAGAATAGATACTAATTTTATCTGGCCGCCCTTTGAAATTTGGGGCGGCTTTTATTATTATAAAATGCCTTTAAGATGCATATAAGATGCAAAAATGTGGGAAGATGCATATAATATGCTTATGGAGAAAGGTGCAAAGGTGTTTATAATATGCTAATAATGTGGAAAAATGTGGGAAGAGGCTTATAATATGCTTATAATATGGAGAAATGTGGGAAGAGGCTTATAATATGCTTATAATATGGAGAAATGTGGGAAGAATATCATAATATGCTTATAAACAAATGGGGCGGGGAATAAAATACATGGGAGCATTATAAAATAATACCTACTCATAATATCTATCTTACAATTATAACATTTTGCAGGACCTCTCATCAATTTACTACTACTGACATTTGTCCTACTGTTTCTTTATTTTTAAAAAAAGTTTTGGAATCATTATGTTCATAACATCCTGTGTTACGTTGAAGGCGTATGCAATTTATTTTTATGGCAACTTCTTGCGGTAATGCGAATGTTGGTAGTGCAAATCCAGTAGTGGTGGAGTAGAATAGAATGATTCCTAAGGATAGGACTAGACAGCAACTTTTAAGGCATCATAATTCGGACAACCTACACACTAACAAAAATGCCAGTAAATTAATGCTTTGAAAACAGAAGAAAGAGCTTATGGTTGGATTTATAAAAACTTTTGAAATGAAGTTTTTAACATAATGTATTATAATATTTTTTTAACACACAAAATAATCTCAAAGTTTAAGTATACATGCTTTTTCTTAAATGTAAATCTTAACTTTTCAAAACGTTCGTTAATAAAGTTGAAAAAAAGCAAAAACAACAAGTGTTTTTGTTTGCCACGTAGAAGTTTTTTATGACTTATTTTTAAGTCCACTGATTTTATATGTACAGTTCCTTCTTGCATTCTCTCCTGCCGTATCCTCCAACAACAAATCAACCCTGAACAATCTGGCAGTCTGTCTGGAAAAGTGAAAGATGGAAATAAGAAGCAAAGTCTTTTGATGTCGACAGGCGAGCAATTTTAGGAGACGTTTTATGACCGTGTTATTGTGAAAATAGTGGGAATACATTAAAGCTCATAAGAACACTTACCTTGCTATTACATCTCACAAACAGCCACTGAGCATAACAATACGGGTAATATGCATAAACAGTTATGTCGTACTATAATATTTTTCCTTTACTCATTCAACTTGCGTTGTTTTCCCTTTTCAATAATAAGGAAACTGAAAAAGGGCCAAACAAAGACCAAAAGAGACACCATATCACCTCGAAGAAACAATCCTATTTTGTATTTTGTGAATTTTGGATGTGAACTTCATCAAAAGGTTTTCCTACTCTCTTGCTGTCTTTTCCTAGAGTCCAGTCACAAAATGAATTTTTGACAGTCGCGTTTTGTTGTTTGTCTCTGGTAAAGTGGTGTTTTATGTTTGTAACTACATTATTTTTCTAAATATAAAATGGCATACTCATCCAGCCAAGTCCACCTTGTATTTAATTTGTATAATGAAAAGCAACCATCGATGCATCCCTTACAAATGAATGCATACTATAAGGAGCATAAAATATTTTGAAGGTCTGGGTCTTTCTGCTCGGCTGTTTTTGTAAACGTCTGTAATGTAAATCTTCATCATGTGTGCAGTTGTAAAAATAGTTTTATGAGTTTACTGTTGCGCTTTTTCATCCCTAATCTTCCTTGCCTTTTCTCGCACAGCGAGTACTTCATGAATACATAAATATTATAGTGATGATTTACATCAAATTTGACAACCGAAAAAATGTAACTTACCGTTGCTTTTTTCTGAGAAGAAAAATAATAAAAATTTATATTTACCAAGCGGCTAATAAGTGTCTTTTTCTATTGAACAGAAACGGTATTAATAATTTAAAATGGACTAGTGCAGCAACAAACTGAGAACACAATGCATATTATTGTGTACAAATATAAACATGTAAATTCTGCACTTAAACACGACTTGACCATCAAATTTTACAGTAAAATGAACTGTGTCTGTATACGTCCAATGTCCAATCAATCATTTTTTATTGAAAGGACACTCGCTATGTTTCATGCATGCCATTTATTTTCCGTTTAGGAAAATACTTTGGAAATAATAAAAACTCCAAAAGTGCCGTTATGTTGTTTCAACTAATGTATGTTACTATGTACAGTGGGAAAGGGAAATCCTTGCAATGTGATGCTTTGTGGGACAGGAAACATTTTTGAAATACAAGAGTTTTTTTTATTCCTGTTGATGAAGATGATTATTATACAGCCACCAAAAAGAGAATCAATAATAGTCAAGTGTACACACCTATGCATTAGAAGCACTAATGATAATTGAGTACTTGAGCCCTTCTTTTCTTTATACTGCTCCATCATTTTGTTTCTCTCATGCTTTTCTGAAGATGAAAAAACTACTGTTATTCCACTTGAACCGCTTTTGTTCGACTCTCAAGTGGTAAAAATATTGGATCATTCCCATCTTCTGCTGCTACTAACTACTCATTTTGTACACAAATTCTCACAACATCCTTGAATTCGATTTGTTTTCCGTTCTTGTACCACCGCTGGAGAAGCAGAACAATAATTTGACGTTTTTTGTGATTATTCAAAAAGAGCTTTGCAGCAAACCCTGGAAAAGCACGCCCAACTCCTCTCAATTTACAGTTTTCCCTTTGTTTCTCGTGTAAAAACATTTTTCGATTGAAAAATGAGGAAAAGCAATTTTTCTACAATTTTTTTTATTTTCTTTGATCATTTCAACCCATCTCAGAATCATATTATTATTATCTGCTTTATCTATTATTATCAGTTTTCCTCTTTCTCTCAATACTGTGATGATCAATCAGTTTTCTTTAAAAAATACCAAAAAAATGTAGCCCTTAAGAAATTTCAACAATGATCATTTTTATGGAATGAGAAGAAACCCCAAGTGCACCTTTTCCCCTTTTACAACTCTTCAAATCTTTCCTGCAGGTAAAATACAAAAAAAACTGCTAAGCAAGTTCTTTTTGCTCTTGGCTTCCTGAAATTGATACGATTTTTCCATTTTTAAACAAGGTATTCATTCCAATCCTTTTATTGTATTAATTTTCAGGTGAAAAAATACAAACCATTAATAGTTTTTTTTAGATAATACCGAATACGTTCCATAATGTTGCATTTTGGTAATGAATAGCAGATGCGGTAAGCTCGAACCCTCGAACTTGAAATGCAGGAATGAACTTAAAATAGATTTTTGAATTGAATGATGAAGCATTAAAACATGTAAGTCAGACATCATTCTCTTCTCCACCTTTTAAGTACACATGGAATGTACAAGCAAGTTTTTTGTTAGAAATTACGTGCCCATCATCTAGCATGTTTTTGTGCTGTGTTTCGTCTTCTTATGAGTGGCTGCCATCAAGTCCCGTTAGCCATACACACATACACACACATACCGAGTATGTACATTAACAGCATGAAAGTAAAAATGTCTACGTTTCTTGTGCATTCATTCCTTTCCTATACATTAATGCATTATTAGACAGGTATATTGTCATGAGGAGAAGGAGAAGGCACGTAAAAGCTGCAAGAAGATGTGGACAGGGAGAGAATGATGATGATAACACCATCTCAGTGCAGCGTTTTGTAAGCTGAATATTGTTGCAACGGTGGTTATGAACCTTATTCCATCATCTTTTCAAGTTGATTTGAGTTATAAAAATCCAACAAATAATATTGTTTGCCTCCATGCAATCTTGCAAGCACACAAAACGCTTAGAGGATCAAAGAATATACGTTCAGATTCTGAACTTCAGAAGCAAAGAACAGTTGAAGCGATGTATGGCCGTCCATATACACTTACGAACGTATTTATTTTGTACATGATAAATACGACGGATGTTGATGGGTGTCATATTTCTTTTTAACACAAATTTCTTTTCTTCTTTCTCTAATGTACTCTAATGTAGCCCCAAATGTACCAACTGTATATTTGCATGTAAGCAATATGGCATTCAATCGGTACTCTTGAAAAAATGCTGACCATAGAGCCGATATGCAGTAGTAAAAAATCAGAGATTGACGGCCACCTGCTAAACTTCACACGGTCTTGTCACACAAGTAATGTATGCGACTTTTGATGGACGAGAAGATACATGATTGCTGCTGTTTACAAATTATACTGGTTTGTCTATATGATGAAGTTCATGTCTATATTACCTAACTACAAGAATAGAATTACCTTTCTAGTGCTGCGAATTATATGTTGGTTGTCTGCTAATACATAATACTTTATGTGTTTCTGGAACTGTAATGGCAAAGTTTTACAACTGCGCTCCAAATCAAAGCAACATCCTGAAATAATATGCTATATGATTTTAATTATTTAATACTGAGAACGTTTTTAATTTTGTTGAAATATAACACGACAACTTTGTGTGTAAAAATGCCTTCAAAGGAAAGGCAAGATGAGAATACTCCAAATATGGTAACGGTAAACTGAACTATTAATTTTTTGTCAAAAGTAAAAGTTGATTTTATATATTATGGCTGATTATGTCAGAAAGTATATTGAATGTCAGACTGCCAACATCAATGATATGAACGAGATCTGAACTGAAAAAGAAAAGGTGCAAAACTAAAATAGTAATGTCTAATGACAAACGAAGTTTGTTCATAATTAAATGCATAATTTGTATTTTGCATATAAGGACTACCTTACTGCAAATGCATCTGCAATCGGCAGATAGTGCCCACGCATGATCAAGCTGGTCAGAGCAAGCAAAAAAGATATTTACATTTTAACAACAAAAATCATCATTGGGAGAACAAAAATTTCAAATTTTAATTCAAATACTTACTTTGCATGTTTAGAATTTCTATCTAAACTTTAGAATAATATGAACAACCCTTAAATTAATTCTTTCCTAAAACCTTAAACGAATCTCAAGCATTATATTAAATAAAGTTTACATTTTTATGTCCTTACAACTTGAGTTTGTGGGATCACGGTTTTGTCACCAGAAGGTGTTTTTGATAAATAAAAATGGTATTTTCTTTTTACTAGTTTTCATGAATGATTTTAAGCATAAGAACATGAGTTAGCATAAAAGGTTTCCAAATTCCATACATAAAGTATTCGTATTTCATAGGATTCCGTATGATGCAAGCATATAACGGAAGTGTTGCAAAAGTTGGGTTTCAAATGTATGTTTACTAAACTTGCAAAAATATAAAGTGCTGTTTTATTTTAATCCATCTTGTCATTATACCATGCTTGTCCTTATAATATTGCTTAATTATTTAGCTAAAAAAACTAAATATGCACTAAATTTATAGTTGCCACAAAATGTAGTATTGTCGTGCATCAAGTACTAAAGAAACTACGTTGATATAGTATTTTGAACTTCAACAAATTTCGCCAAACCAAATTTTAAAAAATCAATACTCCCATAGGATAAATTCAACATTACTACTCAAATAATGGGTGACAAGTCTCCAAGGTGTCTTATTGGTGTCTTAAAATAATTACTTACTATTTTCTTAGACTGCAACACTGCGCAATTTGTGTAGGTATGTATGTTGCAACATAGTTTGTAATCATCATCGTTATTAACATTTTTATAATCCTGATGATCAGAACCTGATCTACAGCATTCAACTAGATATGCTGTCGAACGTACTGAAATAAACAACATCATAATTTATTTCTAGTTAGCTTGAGAAGCCAATGAGTAGTATAGCAAAAAACGGAAGAAACAAATAATACATAATGAGTAGCAAGAAGTCTACAAAGGCCTGTGTGTACAGCATCATGTGTTATGCGTCAAATCCTTTTTTTTTAGTAAAAGCCTCTACCTCAAACCTTTTGCTGTCAAACTACCTCTGTCACACTGCTATGAAATGTTATGTAAAGGAAGAAGTGGAAGCAGAAGACAAGAATAAAAAAGGTTGGGAAACGCAAACTTTCAAAAAATGTACTTGTATACCTTACAGTATAGCAGTATCTGAGTACATCATCATGACTCTTGTAACAATACTTCCTCCTACCCCCTGAAAAAGTGTTGTAAATTGCATGCAGCTACATAATATTATGAATTTTAATAGTAGTTGTAAATGCCCATTATGCTTAGATGCCAATTGCCAATGATCATGAACACTCAATATCCACCACGCAGAAATTGTCTCCTTCCTTCTTATCTTGTCATGCTAAAGTGTCTTACATTTCCGATTACATTGCCGCTTTTTTATAAAAAAAAGTATTTTGCAACAATGGAAAAATGCAGAAATTATTATGAAAAGAACTAATAATATAATCGTGCTTTATCTTTATCTTCTCTCCAATAATCACTTTTTTGTAAAATATTAAAGTATTTTATTGTTACTCTTGCTAGCTAACTGCGACATATCAAAAAATGTACCTGTCTGCATTTGAATCAAGATGATGTACAAACTTACAATCTTACTTGTTTTTACTACTCGTGTACCACGGTATAAGAAGTTCGTGCTTATATAATAGGCTAATTTATCTATTAGTGTTCTAGAGTTTGAATTCAATAATATTTTTACAATATTAATAAATTAGAGCCCTGTAATTATAGATCAAGCTGTGAGCATTCAAGTCCAAAATGTTCTGTAGCAATATGTATACCTTTAGATGAACAATAGGAGATTAGATTTCAGTGGTTTTGGTGTTTGTATGTTATTAAATTATGCGAGTTAGCAGTAACAGTATCATGCACATTTAATTTGATAATCGAGTGGTGCTTTACCACTTCCGACAGAAAAAAAACAAGATTTTCTTGTGATGTGTTTTCTTAAAAAGTATGATGATACGAGTATGCATGCTTACATTGTGAATAAGTTCCTTTCCTTTTGACTTCCGTTTTTTACCTTCTACGACATGCAGCTTTGAATATTCGACATATATGCTAATATAATATATCACATACATTAAACTCTACTGTTTATACGACAGAACACTAAAGTACTATTTATTACTTTACTAAAGTGTTAAATATTTTCTATTTTGTGGTATAAATAAATATAAAAGATCTTTAACAAATTACAATACATGTTATTATTAACGTTTTAAAAGTTGCTTTAAACCTTTTGGATTTTTTGTTGCTCGAGTCATTACAATTATGCAAAGTTGATAACGTACATATTATTTATTATCCACATATGTGTGATTATAAAACACTTTATATAGTATTACACAATTCGGGAAATGCAATAATTCATGTAGATTTAAAAGTCATTATCAACCACAACAATGACACTAAAAGCAACTAAAAGTACCTTCTTTGAATTAGCGTCTCTCCTCGTTTCCTGGAAGAAGAAAATGAGGTTGCGTAAATCCTTTCTTCTTTTCCTTTTGTATATCTTCGTTTATCCTGTAGAAGAAGAAGTGTACGTATTACATTACTAGTACAATAATTTACATTATGATATAGTTGCATAACTAAATGATGCTAAAGTAAAAAACATAGTTTTTGCTACCCATCAATGGTTTAAATTCGAGCATTCAATGTATTCTTCAGTAAAATAATGTGTAATGAAATAGCGCATGCGCCGGGTCATTTCATTAAATTATGATTAAATTATGGTCAATTCGCCATGTTAGTTCCATCTCTTATCATTTCTATTGCATTCTCTGCATCCGTCATTTTTAGATCATCATACTGATCATCAGCATGAACCAAACGTAATAAACATGATCATTCAAACGAAAGAAAAGCAGGAAAAATACAGCAACAATAACTAGCTTTACTCACGCAAAAATCTTCCTTAATACTTGTTCTTTATCTTTTCATTTAGTATAGGAATTAATAGACACGGACGGACAATATTTTTCTTCTTCTTGCGTGCAGTTTGATGCAATATAAAAGTGCATCCTGCCTACCAGATCCGTGCTCCTTTCCTTAACTTATCTACAATCATCCATAAAAAAGCACTTCTTGTAAAAGTGATAAGCTAAGCTTGCAACTTAATTTGCTCAAAGCAGGTAAAGACACCAGAATTTGGAAAGCAAACAATAACAAAGCGAAAATGCAAAGCGGAAGTTAGCATCCTTTTCTTCATTCTTTTTTCTTATGACAAGAAAAAGCCATAAGATAATTGAAGATAAAATTGCACCATAGTGTGGTCGTCGTAGTAGTACTACTGGCACATTTTTCTGTGCGAGTAATAATAGGTGACGATCATGCAGTCTCAGCCAAAAGTACCGTAATCACAGATTATTATTGTAAATACTAACTGCCTGTCTTCTTGAACACGACATACGTGGAGCAGCAAACTTAAGAAAAATCTACAATTTTCCGATATGCAAAAACACATGCTTATCACGTCACAACACCTACAACGACACGAAGTATCACGTAAAATCAAATAATGATACATTTAATCGGGCTCAGTTCAACCCCTGCTAATGCTACATCATTTGTTATTTTTTTAAATGTTCGCTTTGTATTGTAGTAAATACATCGTTAAATCACATTGTTGCTGCTCTTCCGCCTCCAATGTACAATTAATGTACATACTTACCCCATTGTTACTACAACTTAATTATGCACAATGCGCTTTTGAGCAGTATTGTGTATTTATCATAATATATGATATACTACTCGGAAGCTGAATTAAACTGGGTAACAGCAATTTAAATACTTTGTATACTATAATTTCATGGAGATATATAATTTCATTTTCAAATATTGTGTGTTCAATATTATTCTCGTGTATAAACCAATTGTGACATTTCTCAAGATAGATTCATAATTTTCCCTTCATGATTTCAAACTAAAAAGAAAAAAAACATATGTGTAGGTCAGGTTTGGCTTGGCTTGGGACTAATTTGGGTTTAAATAACAATGGAAATTTCAAGCCAGACGCGATTGGGATTTTCTGTCAAAAGACCTAATTATAATTGTACTAATGATTTTCATACTTTTAACAACTGTTAACACTTGTTAATTTTCCTCTTTTAAACAATATTATAAACATTGAGGAAGTTTACCTATTTTGCTACTATAAAACTTTAAAAATTACCATGTAAAAGCCTGAAAAAGGTGAGGGTTAACAAGGAATAATTTGATCTCATTTACAAAGTAAAAAGAAAATACATGTAAATAAACCATCGTGAAAACAAGATTTATTTTTCAATATTTGATCACACTCTTTTGCTTTGTGCGTTGCTTGATGGCTTTTGACATGACATCACCATAAAAATCAACATTTTGTGTTCAGAAGAGCCTCGCCTACTAAATTATGAAAAGTTGCTAACTCTTTCCTCCATATTTGCACTTATTTCCGCTTTCTCTTCTCCAAAAATGAATGCTTAAAATATTATCAGCTGAATATTGAATAGTATTGAATTGTGGTATGTTTCATTTTTGAGTTTTGCGTGGGCTATTGAGACTTTTTTCAAATGAATTTTGACGGTTTTAATGTGTTTCGGTTAAGAATATTATGAGATGATGAATGATAAGAAATCTGGTAAGCTGCATTATATGATTAAATTTAAACCATTCAGAACTTTTATGGACTAATTTTGAATTGTACAATTTTTTACATTTCATGGTTATACAGAAAAAGAGCAAAATTTATCTTCATTTTCTGAAGCAGAATTCTTTGAACCCAAAGTAGCCTTTGCATACATATTATATTATAATATTCCTATTCTATATATATATATACACCATACACCAGCAGCATTGTAAAAAGTACATAGCTTGAATCTTGATAATATAATCATCACAGAATAGCAAATAAAATACAGCATTTGAGCAAATATAGCAAGTGGTTAAATGGCAGGAGCAGTAAAAAAGCTCAACCAGCCAAAAAGCCGTTCATCCATCTCAGCGTGCAAGCCAACAACAGAAAAAGTAGATTGTACTATTGGAGAAGAAAAAGTGTGTCACTAGGAAATGTTTCGCTCACTCCCTCGTTCGTTCGTTCACTACCATCACCGCTACCACCATTATTATTATCATCATCACTACCAACTTTAGCAAGTTTGTAAGGCTGGTATATAATAACAAACAGGCTTTTTATTTTTACGTTTTTCGCCAGTGCATTTATCCCTATACTTATATATACATAATACAACATATATACACTGTTGACTGACTGAATTACCAATGATCATCATAAAACATGTAATACTACTACTACACGCTGCTTCATATATTGTACTGGTTCTCTCCTGCATGTATGCTCATCGCAGTCATGAGTAACATCAACAAACACACCAAACCTCTCTCTCTCTCTCCCTGGTAGTTTTCAAATCGCCAAAGCAAGTTTTGCGAACAAGTCTGCTTTTCTGCGTATTATGCCACCGTGTTATGTACACTGAACATTGCATACACAAAGCAGATTTTCCTACCTACTGCTAGCTAGTGTATGGTTTTTGTATACCAAAAGAAACTCCTTGTGCCATTCTCTTTTACTCACATCGAATTATTATTATTGCACACAACCAGCTCTCGTTGCTGAGTGTTGTATTTACTGGCTGTCTTGGTGGAATAAACCTTTTAAAGCCTTTTATATTCTTTTTTCTCATGCAAGCATGATGGTAAAAGTTGCCTTTTAAACCAGCCAAGAACACAAAGGGAATGAAACCAACGTACTAAAGTGTGTGTGCACTAAAGGGAAGTGGTTCCTTATAAAATCGTCAAAATTTTGCCATTCTCTCTAACTCTAAAGCTTGGAGGTTTTCATGTTGTAAGTAAATGCAATGGAAAACTGTGTAGCAGAAGACGAAGTGAATGCATACATGCGAAAAAACCAAGAGTGCTTTGTATTTTAGCTTTCGTGTTACTACATGCTCATCTTTTATTCTGGGTAGTATTCACCAAGAAATGCAAAAACCTTTTGGTAGCTGCCATTGCTGTTTTTCAAAAATACGGGAACTTTTGGCAGAGGAAGCACAAAAGGAAATAGGAAGCTACCTATACTCGTTTTAGGTCGCTGCTGTCCGAAAGCGAGTACACACATAGGCTGATGGTATTATGTAACTGTAGCTCGTGCTGGGCTTTCGCTTGGGTATCATAATGGTACCACTGCCGTATTTTAGAAATAGGATTGAAATGGAATGGAACACGGAATAGAACATCAAAAGAAACCCAAGGAGAGTAGAGAAAAGGTTCTGAGAGGGTTTTCTTTTGGACTGCCACTGCGTAGTGGTGGTGCTATGCATATAGATAGCCTGATGCTGTGTGCTGCTTGCTGAGTTTCGTATTCTGGGGAAAATAGATACATGCATTATAGCCAAAACTGAATAAACTTTAATGGGATATAGATACCACTTGCCATTTTGCAGAAGTACAGCAAGAAGTCGTTTTCAAGCTTGTCTTGTCGCGTTGCGTTTTTTCTTTTATGTTTTACTAGAGTGACTCGTATATTTATCGTCTGTGTAGATTTATATACATTTATATAGTATTTCGAGATGATTTTGCACATTACCTTATCAGACGATAAAAAGGAAGGATTATACTTGCTCTTCTGCGTTTCATGAAAAAAATGGCAAAAATGATATAACATAATCCAAAACACAGAATTGTAGGCAGTGGTTGCAAAAAGATTCATTTTTTAAAATTAAAAAAAGGATTCATCCTGTTAAAAATGTTATTTTATAGTAAACCTTTATTTTTATTCTACTCGAATTTATAAGAGATTGCTTCTGATTGCTAGCGAACCAATCCATATATCTATTTGCATGAAAATTGGACATACAATGTATTTGATATCTACATTTACCCTTTTAGAAACGAGCAAAATACTTTTTTCATAGGAAAATTATCCTTTGCTAAGGGTAAGGAGAATGTATTATTTGTGTACCTATACTACTAACTAGTTATCAATGCATATCATCACACATGATATCATAATATCATCATGAAAATAATACAAACTTGTTTCTATTCTCTGTGGTATTGCTGTCGTTGGTTTGGTCCATCTTGCCTACTGAAACAAAAAGAAACCTCTCTATAAGATGCACACATGCATTTTTATTTAGGTACATGATATATGCATTTCATACTATATAGTACGCTTGTTTGGTTGTAAAAATGATATGGTAAAGTAAGAAGTAAAAAGAGGCAAGGACTTTACTGCTTCTCACCGAGTTCGTTCGTTGCTCCCAAGCAGGCAAACAGCAGAGAGACCTACTAAAAAGACTTTGCTTTGCTGACTTACTTTTCACTACAGCGTTGTACATCGATATAGTAATGATAGGCCACACTCACAACGTTATTATATAGCACACTGCGACCAGTGCTATATAACGAGTCTTATATAGCACGTTTATTTTCTTTCTTTAATAGGCATATATTGTACACATCTTAGAGTAGTGTGCTCGCTTGGGTTCTTGAGAGGCTTTTATTTTATTACTGTTACTTTAAAGGTATAACCAAAACATTCTTGTTAGTACAACAATGAGCATTGTACTACTACTTACTACTGCTGCCACTGCTGCATTAAAATATATTTCATTTTTGGTGGTTCTCTTGCTTAGTAATAATGATGCATGCATCATTCATGTCTCAAACCCACTCTGAGAGAGACACCACGCATATTTTTCACGCTCTTGCCGACTTAATAAAGAAGACAATATATATTTTTGCTTATGTCAATATATCACCTACATAGTACCATCTAATATTGTGTTATCAATGCTATCATCATCTTCAAGCGAAAATCATATTAGAGACTCTTGCAATTTTTTTTCTGCTGCCTCTCTCTCTCTCTCTCTGTTGTTGGCTGTTTGTTGGCGTGAGCACTATCAGATCTTATAAAGTTTAACGTTTTTTGATTCTCTACATTGTTGATACTCTATTTACATACGAAACAACAGCATTGCTGCTGCTATTATTTGTCTACTCAGAGAAGAGAACATTCTCTGGTGCTGTCATGTCATGCAATGCATGTTACTCACTACGACAAGAACACAGAAAAGTTTTTTGAGAGAAATACATGTGTTTTTGTGTAGCACGGCATAGCACGTTGGGCCAGTATACCACGCTGTGGTAGTTCTCGCTTCACGTTGAAACGTACGCCTCTCTGTGTTTTTGCCCAAGCATCATACGCTTTTCATCTTCATTTCTCTCGTGTGACTCTACTGGACTGTTGCAACTTTTTCTGCTCGTAGGTTGCTCTTTTTGAGCACATTGCATTGTATGATAACTGTAATCTTACTAGCAAGTGTAGATAGAGAGAGAAAAGTGTCATTGTCATTTACTCGGGCTCATGTTTTTGTTTGATGTGATTGTCACTTAAACCTGGAAGCAGCCGCGATAGACGCCTAAGCGGGCTGCGGACTTGATTGGGAAAAACTAATTTTCACCAGAAAAACGAGGAAGTCAGTCGGAAAAAATAAATAGCCGAATTTCGGAAGAAAGACTACTGACTGAGTTCGCAGTTCGGATATAATATTGGAGTTTCTCCACTATTGTGATATCATCATAATACGTAGTTGTGTTGGTGCTGATAGAAAAGAGAAATATAAGACACGTACGGACATAGTGTGTGTGTATGTGTGTGCTGTCTTCGATAACCTCAATATAAAATACTCTCCAGTGACACTGGCAGAGAGGATTTGATTTGATTCTCCGTAATTTTTCTTCCCCTTTCTCTTTATTTTCACCGAAAATAACAAGTGCAGAGCGAAGGCGTTTTACTCTTTTTCTTGTCTGCCATTTCCCTCCTCCTTCACAATTGCTACTTGAATTGATTTTTTGTAAGCAAAAAAGTGAAAGGATTTTGTTATCCTGTTTTTCGGAGAAAAGTTTGCAAGTTTGCTATGTGATGTGATATGGAAGGAAACAAACTAATGGGTTGTCCAAAAGATAGATGCTTTGCTTACACTCGTGTTCTTTACAAATATGCTCTTCTCTCGAAGAGTATAAGAGTATGCGCGGAAAAACAATAAAAAACTCTATAAAGGAATCGGCTTAATTATGGAAAGTTCGTTTGGCTCCTGTTCTCATGAATCGTCTTCAGCAACAGCATCATTATTATCTTCTTCTACAACAGTTACTTTATTTCCAAGGTTTGATAAAAGGATCCTTACTGTTCCTTCTTCCTTAGTTTATCCGGCGAATCATAATGTGCTCATAGTGAAACATCATAACGATCCTTCACCAGGAGTTTGACCTTGTTGTGTTATGTAATCAGTGGAGAGAAAAATTCTGTGAGCTGCGTGTCTTTGTACTTTGATTACACAACTCGAACAATTCTACTAAACAGCAGGGGACGGAATAATATTTTGTTAATGTGAAGCAGAACGGTGCGTGCATACGTGTGTTCTTCTCCCTCATTCATTGACTGGAAACAAGTGACACTTACTGGAGTCGGTTCATCGTGTGCTCACCCTCGCATGCTTTGCATTTCCTTACTGTCAAAGTCGATTCCATTTTCTGGTGTTTTGGTTTTTGCGGTTCGTCATATCTTTTTCGACGGCTTCCGTGCCTTTGTTGCTATTGTAATTTTATAATACTCTTAATCCAAGACAATCAAACTTCTTCTCATGACTAATTGCCCTAGTTTTGAAATTATGCAAGGCAACGAACTTTGTTTTGGGCTGAAAACTTTAGACGGGTTTTGCAACACAAGTTCTTCCAGCTTAAAAATAATATTCGGAAACAGATAAAAAACTACAAATTTCCACTACATATAACAATATGTACCTTCAAACAGAAAAACCGTGAGTTTCCTGTGAACTGTTATTTCAATGAAAAGCGAAAAGGACATTTGCCCCGAAATTAGCAACTTGCAAAATTACAGGAACTGAGTATTTCTTTATTGATTGTAATGATTCCTTGAATCTAACTTTGTGACTTTATTGATGACTTCGTAAGAATCAAAAGAAAGAAGAAGTCTTAAAACTCTGCTTAAAATCTAAATGCCTTGTTAATACTGCTTGTACACTCATTACTACAATTACTTGGTGTACTTTTCAGTAATACCAATTGTAATTTAATCAATAGAATACCTATTTGATACAAATTTTTTTGGTCTCCACAATTTTATCGTCTCCTCTCTCATGTGTGATATTTTTGGTGCTTTATTGGTCTTCGGATTTACAAGCGTATCTCAATCTCATTGGAAAACACGAAATATTTTTAAGAACTCTAAGTTATATACCTACATACATTCAAATAATCAAAAATCAATCAGTCAAATACAGTCTCTATAACTGCATAGGACATTTTTATCAGCAGAGCAAATCTCAGCTCAACTCATAGTACAAGAGAAATTATTTATTACTTTGCTACATCAATAATATTTTATAGCTAAAATATAACAATCTCTACATCAAGCTTAACTGAAATAGTGCAGTAAGTGCAAAGCAGTTTATTTGAAACTTGATTGATAAATCAGTCTACGAACCAATTCACTCGTGAATGTGAATATATGCACATTATTATTGTGAATACCAATTTTATATGCAAGAAAGCCAGCAAACTTTTATGATTTTTTGTATGAAAATCATATATAATACCTACTGTGCAGTAGCATAGACGTGCAGCAACAACATTCAACAAAGTTTAGTAGTAATAACCTTTTTTGCAAAAATAGTAGTTCGAGTGAGTATATTGCATACATTGCAAAAGCGGACGGAAGAGAAAAGGAAAAGAGAGAAATCGTTTGATGGTGTTGTGGTGCAAAACGTTGTGGATCGCAGTAATAATAACAATACAATAGCGAACATCATCGACGAACAACCAGTCTTCGCATCATCACTAACATCAAAGTCGTTGTCTCTATGAATGAATAAAATTATCTACAACAAAATAGTATGTATATTATTTTAATCTGTAAACATCATCGTGTCCTCCTCACTCTATTCACGTGAGGTTATTGTTACAAAAAACAACAGCGGAAAAAACGGCACGTACTACTGCTAACATCGTATGAATATTATTAGTTCCGATGAGAAGACAACAGAAGAAAAAATGCAATAATATGAATATTGTGTGGTTATTATGATGATGAAGCTGATTTGCACTGCGTTTTACATTTGTGCATTTTGATGCAGTTATTATAAAGGAAGAGCTATAGAGTACGCAAAATACTAAAATACCAATAACTATACTATTATAATATGCACTTTGTGCTTGGAATAAAAAGGAAACGTGAATGAACTTTGTGGAAATGATGACGATATTGTCCTAAAACTGCAAGTGCAATTTGATGAATTTTACGGAGCAGACTGAAAGAAGTGTAATAATAATCATAGATTTTGTTTTTGACTGACTGTATTTGTCATTTGTGTTATGGTAATCCGGCTATGAATACAATGCTGTGAAAGCAAAGTTAGTGACCTGTGTGTTGCCTTAAGTTGGTTCAAGGATAGCATCGTGGCAAGTAACTTTAGTTCATTGTACGCAAAGGACGTACGCACAAACAAAAAAAGGACAGGATAACGTACATGTGACCGAATATTTTTGTTCACTCAAGAGTGTTATGTTGCGTGGCTGGTATGTGGACAGCCTTGGAAAAAAGGAATATTTTTGGCGTGTTTTTGTATTATAATCTAGATGAAACAGTCAATGACTGATACTCTGGAAAATAAATTTAATATAGTACAGCTTTGTATAATTGGATACAAGTAAAAAGAGGAGATATTTTTGTGCGTAAGACTCGTCGAAAGAGTCTCAAGCCACATTATTGAATGTGGTAATAGAGCTTTGTGTTTTCACTTCTAGAAAAAAAATAACCAATTTATTTTCAAGTGTGAAGCTGTATAAGTGTTTGGAGTAATCCAATAAAAATAGTCAAAATGGATAACATGTGGGATAAAATCTGGGCGAGTCAGCAACAGCAAACCAAGCTGTTAGATAATACAGATCCCCTCCTACTTTCACCGTCGCCCTCACCTTCCCCATCACCCGGGTCGATAAAAGGTTGACATACATTATTATTCTACTTTCATTTTTAAGAAAATAAAAAATTCATTTCGGCACAATATACACAAAATGTGACATTTTTGGAACTTTACGCTCAACTTTCAACGACTCAACGCACTGACCAACTTAACACATGCATATTATTATTCCATAATATTTTTTATTTATTGCTGCCAACTGTTTCTATGCTACCATAGTGGCTATGGCTTTTAATTATCAATGATTAATAAATGCAGTGTCATTCATAAATATTTTACAGAAGAGGTGGGTTTTTAAAGTAATGTTGACAGTTTGACATGTGCGACACTTGCCCACACTTTTTATTATATCCAATTTATAGTGGTACCGCAATATCACATCAGCTAGAAAGAAAATGCGCGAGTTTATGGTGAACTGTATAAATAAAATATCAAGTCTCGTAAGTAATACGAGCGTTTATACGGTTGAATACCATATGCATGTAGCATTGTAGCGATTTTCTTACAAAGCATGGTGTTCCCATGTAACCTACTTTTTTCTCCGGTAAAGCCACACATGCATGTTTTACATCCGTATCTGTCATTCCTCATACTACATAATACCTACATGCAATGAGAATATGGTTTTAAACTAACTTGTGCAGTTTCGGTTGACACAGCAATTTTTTGTTGTTGTTTCACTAGTTTCTTTTCATTCTATACGACTTTCCTTCGTCCATGTGCTAGGAAATTTGGCATACGATTATATAACATTTTTATTCTTACTTCACAATGCATGTGAGGTTGCAGCAGACTAGGTTAACATGCAAATCAATCTCACTGGTGCATTAAGGTTCATCACAAACTTTTTATTACTTCACCTTTAAAAAATTATTTAAAACTGTTAACCCCAGCACCGTGAAAAATGGAAAAAATAAAATAGTGAAGAAATGATTATATAGATATGATTATTGAGCTGAGACTCTGTTTAACATTTTTGTAGTCGGCTTGGCTCACATTTTATCATCTCTACACACATACTTATATAAGACGATTAAAGAGTATGTATTAATACGTTATGAATAGAAGACATACACACGAGGTACATGCTTTATTGCGTGTTTCTACTGGCTCACCTACTTACTTACCTACCGCACTCGTCGTCTTTTTCCCGATATTCCGTTATAATTTTTTTTGTAGTTGGAGTAGTAGTGTGTGTGTGCTCGACGAGTAAAAGCATATCGTGCTCAGTTAGTAAAGAGCGCCGATGATATACCTACGTGAAAGACCTCAATTAAGGATGTTGCATGTTGAAAATAAAATGCATAACATACTAATACTCCTTCATACTTGGATTGACTCGGGCAAAGCATATAGATTAGTACAGACGGATCATAACAAAAAACTGATGTGTTTGTGGTGTGGCGAAAGAATATAATGTATAATTTTGCTGGTATACATGTATGCACATGAAAATACATGAATTATTTTATGCCAGTACTACATCAGGCTCAAGATGTAGTTTGATTAACTGTTTTAATAATTATATAAGAGTAAAAAATATTGACTAATTAAGCATATACTGCGTAGTTATAAATATTGTGTTTCATGGATATATTTCATCGAAATTCAATGCATCCTCACTTCTTCCAATAGTCAACATTGCTATATATTGCTATATGCATACTCGGATCTCCAGTCCTGTGCGTTTGGCAGGATTTTCGGGGATAACTGTGTTTGTGTGTAAACTCAATTAATGAAATCCACGACTGACAGGAAACGTATTTTGATGAAAAAGTCAACGTCCTCCTCTGGAAAATCAACACAAATGTTGTGTTTGTTGATCATAAATGTGTTTATTCTCCAGATAAATTTCTGACCTATTCACGCGGTAGGGTATATCAATAAAGAAATAATTAACACGCTGAGTAATTTATTTACTATAAGTAAAACCACAACCGCCTGCTTATATAAATTTAGGAAAGTAGTGGGACTAGTCATTTTATAGCGCTGCAATTTAGCCAGCATATTCTGATGATTCAGCACACTGTAACAAACATTTTTACATCATCATCTTTATGAATGAGTTTTTGGGTGTTGGTGTTTCATATGTTTATAGACAACCAGGCATTACTGGCAATAACAGTTTAATACTAAATCAAACGCAATGAGAGATCAATGACCATTGGTTGTAGGGTTAATAGAAATGTCGAGGTACCTGCATTGCTTGGGATGAGAAATGACGTTTTTTTTCAATGAAAATACTTACAAGAATTACTATCTGAGACAATAATAGATTACTTCTTTAAAGGTCAATGTTAAAAGTAGTTCACATAGGTTTCATTTAGTATCCAACGATTAGTCTTGTAGCGCTTATGTATTTGATTACATTGCATTTGATTATCGGAAATTTAGATAATATGTATTTAGTACAATTTGTGTGGTGCTAGAAGTGAGTAGAATGCGTACATGCAAATACGTGTACGCCTAAATCGAACGTAAATGATTGCAATGCACTGTAGGTAAAATATAAAATTTATGACTTTGTGATGTTAATGAATGAGCCGTAGATGAATGAAACAGAGGACAGAGAGGGATATTGAGATATTATGATATAACATAATGAATGCACAATCATCGTCGTCATCATGTGAATGCTCAAAACAAACAAAAGAAAAAATGCATTCATAGTTTTATTACAACTTTAACTGCTATTACGTTATATTTTTGTGCGTAGGTGGACGCAAGGTATTGCATTGTCTGTGGGTGTTCATGAAGCGTGAATGGATGCATTTTAAATGCCTTTTTGAACAATATTATATACTTGTACTACCTGAAAAATAATAACTAGCATTTGTTGTCCCGTTTTAAATGGTTTTAAAAATGAATATAACGATCTCTTACTGATAGTGGTATAATCAGCAGAAATGGTCGGTAGTAGTGGCAATAATTATTATGTATTCTCAATTTAAAGAGAGGCAAAGAGTGATAAAGATACAAAGGTATTTCAACTCATTTTAAAAGTGCATACCTATAAATATTATCAAGACTGTTTGCCCTTTCAGATAATGTACGTGAGTGTGGTGGAGTTGGTCTTTAACGTGTACATGAGCCTAAAACAATTTCGTTTCATATCATAAATATCGCATGAAGGGACGAAAAAATCGTAAATCATGATTATTACTGATATGATATGATACGTATATACATTATAAATATTATATTTACCATTATAAACTGTAAACTTACCAGCATATGTAGTAGCACATTGCTAAAAATGCACTGAGATTTAACTTGATTATCCCTTAAAGTTATCGCTCCGTTTTAATTCAAGCATCAAAAGCGCATGATAGCATAACAACGTTATAAAAATTCTTTTACTTGCAACCGATGCTCATTTTTTATGCATGTGCAATACAATCTATGTGTATATCAGATAAAAATACTTTTCAACAAGATAAATGCTTGAAAAAAGACAAAAGAGCACTTTTGACTCAAATGTGATTTATTTTTACTTTTCCCTTGGGTTTACGCCTTTGGCATGTAAAATATGAAGACTTGCCCACTAAGAAGCATTTAAATGACTACAGTTAAAGATAACTTAATTTCATCAAAAAAAGTTTTTAAAAACTGCTTTGTTTTATCTCATACATATGACAAAGAAAATTAAGAGGTTTACTATTATTGACATTTCAACTTTTTTAAACTATATAAAGCGTTTAAAAATACTCAGCCCCTATTGTAGGCTCTTTTTACCTTACCTAGTAGCAAAACGTTTACCTAAAAATAAAATAATTAATTGATCAATTAACTTTACTTGTGTTAATTTTCCTTTAAATTTCTGTCTTGTCGTCTTGCTTTTCAAATGAGGGAAGGTTACAATTTTGGCGTTTTCTCTTTTAAATCTTCCCCTGTTTGGATGCCATTTTTCAATGCTCGTGCACAATAATCGTTGCGCTGCATTTCTACCAAATATTTCATGACATGCATTTTGCACTCTTGAACTGAGATCCTCGACGTTGCCGTCACCGGAGTTCAAAAGCACTTTTTATTTCTCTAATCAGAACATTTGGCAGTTTCTTGGCACGATACAATAACTAACTAATGATGTTATGTTCTTTAAAGAGGCAAAAGATCCGTAATGAAGAAAGAGAGAAATAAGAAAAATGAAGCAGGAAATATATCATGACATTAGAGGCAACAAACTTTTCTGCTCGATTGGGAACTTGTGCATATGAAAAAAATATAATATTTTTTGCTTCAGATTCTGGTACTCTGTTACAATTTAAAATGAAAGAACATTATTTTTAGCTAGTGTGCATATTATTGAAATGCAAGTATGTGCAAATTCAACCTAGTCGCAGTTTGTTTAACAAGTTTGGCTGTATTTTCATGTTGTTTTACTGCAACTGATGACGGGCCTGATAAAACTGCACAGCGAAAAATTAGTGTGCTGCCATGCACCAATAACTGGGTATGTGTGTAAGTATTGCGCGGGATCATCCATTCAAAATCGCATAACTACGTTATTATTTAAGCCAAGTCTGCATCAGAAAGTTTTACAAAGTTCTGCGTTTTTGCATATCTACATACAATGTATATTTGAATACTGAGTTAGCAGTAGTTGTAATAATTTCCATAATGTGAATGCGTTTCTTTCGTTCGGAGAGCACATAAGAATAAATGCATTTATTAGTGAACGTTGTAAAAGCAACAAGAGAGCTGTTATACGTGTGCGAGAACATTGCAAAAATAAGAGTCATACTTTTAGTAGAGAAAGAAAGGGAGGAGGGGGCAATAACCTTTTTGAATGCAATGTGCTATTCCCCCACATATAAAGCAATAGAAGAAACGCTACACAACTACATAATATGTACATATACAATACTCAACATTCTGAGAACCTACACACTACACACTGTCGTCGTGTCAGTCAAATATAAAAATATTGTTGCCTATATGCTGGTCCCATCCAACTAGTTGTGTAGTATTATTAGTGAAACGTTACGACAAAGCATAAGTAAGGCACTGTCTTCTTCGTCATCAACACTTGGCATAGTCATTACGATATACTACTCGAATAAAGTAATACGCGATACGGGTAGCGTGGTATTGTTGTTAAAACATGCCACTCATCATCTACACTTACATTAGTATAGATCCATTCACCATTCACTGATTCTCTCATAGTGATTGTCAAATTTAAGGTTTTACTAGCAAAAACTTTGAAAATGTGCGTGTGATTTACTATAAGAATATACTTGATAGTTTGATGATTTCTCGCTGAACTACACTGCATGTAAAATGTACTTAAATAAACTCAAATGCTTTATTGCTGTTTTGAGTATTCTGTACTGCCTATAGGTGCGAGGCTTCTACTGCGTCGTTAATAAAAGAACATTGCATGTTTACAACAATCAGCAGCATTACAGCAAGCATGAGAATAAGCAACAATGGGTACAGCGATTGCATGCTGGCAGGTAAAGTTATAATAAGTTGGGTATACAAAAAAGTACAGTTATTCTAAAAGTGGTAAGGCATGACATGCAAGGGTACATTTTGTCTAGTCGAAGAGAGATTCATGAGATTGATGCATTGCTATCCGCTATATAGATAGACACAAGTAAAATTTTCGATTCTCTCTTTTCACAAATAAAATCTGTCTATCTGATGATGTTGACGCAATTCCCCATGTCGGGCTCGGGCTTATTACATTGCATCAACATGCACAACAATCTCTATAATATCCATGCACACATATTCAAATTTTTACACACGAATATTTGAAGATATTTTAGATAAAATACATTTTTTTGGTTTCATTGGATATACAGAATATCTAAGTTGCCCAAAAATAAAATGCTTTTAATTACATTTCCCGTGATAACCAATCCTATTCTCCTTCACAGCTTATTGCTCATTTTTCTGTTTTTAAATACACAATCCTTGAATTGTTTTAAAATGCAGTTAACATTATCATCTATGATATAATGCTACAAATTACAACTGGCTACGCTATAAACGTTGCACTGCTGCTGCAATGATTACAGTTTTACAGCCGTCGACCCGAAACTATACCTTCTTGATTGTAATCATCGGTGAAGGCAACATCTTCTTTTATTATCATGATCGCGCTGCTTCTATTGATGTGGTAATCATAACTTTTTGGTATCGCGGTTGGCTAGTACCTTTTTGTCTGTAATAAAAATTGATTTTCATCGTTAGTCCATGACACTACTTTGAGAAATTTCATTAATAAAAATTAAGGTGAGAACATTATTTTTTGTGCTTGATCACTAGAATAGGTAATGATTATGTCATTCATGTATGTCAACAGTTCAGTGTATACTTAGTTTTTCTTTCATTCCAAAACGTGGCCATACATTCCAGATGACTTTACTGTCATTGTAATTGTACTTAAGGCACCAAACATTTAAATTAGATTGTACAGTTCGATTCTACGTTGTATGGAGATTTCCTTGGAAACTCCATTCTATACAGGGCAGTGCAGTGGTAGCGCTGGATTGTTTAAATGTGCAAACTATGTAGTCAACTCATATCATTATTCATTTCTTTCGGTAAAACGGTATAAAAGGAATATATTTTAATGAAATAAGGGTATCAAAGAATGCAATCCAAATCCATTTCACATGATGTCTATGATCAAATAATTGAACTGTTGACATTCCTGCGGCTGACGCTCTTACATCAATCTATTTTTGTATTAAAAGTAGAAATGTCTTTATGATGTCACATCCAATCTGCTGCTAGCTTGACACCATTTTTTCTAGCTGCAATTACTTACGTTCTTCTCCATACGTTAGCGATTAGGTAATTAGGTATGATGATTCAGTTGTATAATAAAGGTTTCAAAGAAATACATCTCATGCACAATTTTTCCTTCCCGCTAAATTAGGAGAACATTCCTTACATAAATATTCACATAACGATAACGATATCCTATGTCCTGTATCACTATCAGCTTTTTAATTGATTGATGCCAGTTTTAGAAAACCTTCCATGTTCTTACAAAAGTAACAGCTAGCGGAAAGTGAATTCCGTAAATGTATCATATTTCCATCGTACCATACTTATGATTATTCAACGGTTTTTGCGGAGCAGCAGCTGAAAATGGAATTTTTTGTGTGATAAAACACATATAAAAAAATAGGCATAGGATTGCTTAAGATTACTGGACTGAGCCACATAAATGGGTCCACAAAATATGATTTTTGTGTGACTTGTCATGCAGCCATATTCATAGGCCTGTACATAGATTCACAAGATTCTTGCAAAAAATGAGTTCAGGCATTTTTGTGGCTTTTCAAGAAAAAAAGCATTCGTGCGGTGGTAGCGGTGGCAATGGTTGGTGGTAATAGTGAAAATGCACGCATTTATGGAAAATACAGAGTTGATGCGATGGTAAAGAGATGTGTGCGGTATGAAATGATAGGTTTAGGTAGTGGTTTTGAGCTATCATAATATAGCTAAAGTGAGAAAACTGTATTATGCGCTACTATTTATTTAGGTTTTCCTTTGAAGAATGATATGTTATGTGGGATTCGATTTGCTGTTATTACTTTGCCTCTTTTTTGTTGCAAGAATGGTTTTACCAGATATATTTTTCTAGAAAGAAAGAAAAAAGTAGGTTTGGTTATTTTGGTCATGTTTTCGAGAGAAATTTGTTGTATTGTTCTGTTGATGACTCCATGACACACTGGCTGGCTGGCGGAGATTGATTGAACGAAGCGATTATGTAGGTTGTGTGTATGTGGTATGTAGAACGGTGGTGGTTGCACTTTGCTCTACAAATTGTTTCAATGGAAAAAACGGTTTGTAATCACATACACCATCATAAACCACCAAAATATTGACTTGAGACGGTGTTGATGATGGTGGTAGGTCAATAGGACAACGAACGTCCGTCCTCAACGTTTGAAGCAATGAGCATCGTATTAAATGCCAATATTGTTTGTTTTCTACCGGAAAGAAAATTGTTTAAATATATTAAATACTACTAGAAATGCATTCATGGAAGTATCCAGTGTACGTATTGAAGCGTTCTGGTGAAAACTGAAACCAAATTTGACATATATATTTATTCCCATATTTTATACATATTTTAAGAAAAAATTAGTATTACTGATAAAACAGATATTATTAGAAAAAAACACAATAACATCATATAGGCACTTTGAGAAAGAACTCATGATAAGTTAAAGCTTTTTGACAAGCCATATTTGCTTTACATGAAACAAATTGTTTTTACGCACGTGAATTTTAATTTAAAAATTCATCAAGGTTGTCTCTTTGCATATACGTAGTGTGGATATATCATAATAGTTTGTACGACTTGGATACGAGTGGTCAGTCCCTAGACTCGTAATTTTGCAAGTTGTGCAACTCGGTCTCATTTTCATTGTCAATATCACGCGAACGTAATTGGTGTTGAAGCAATTAAGTAATCCCTCTGTCGCACTTCGTCACTTTATTCTTTCGCACAATTCTCAGCCAAAACCCAAGAGATAAAAAACAATCATGTAGTCAGCCAACCAAAAAATCCCAATCCTTTCTTTACAAAATATACATCGTCTTGTACAGACTTACTGCTGCAGTTTGTTCATACGATGATATTATTGCGACATCTCCTTCATACCTCCTCACTGCAACAATGTTTTACTTGACTAGCATTTCGGCGAACTCATTCATTCATATTGCAAGGTTCAAATTACACATATATTTATTCGTCATCCATCTCGCACGTATGCATGTCATTACCAACCACACCATTAAACCCTTTTTCTTGAAAAAACAATATTTATAATCTAGCCCATTTCTCAATCAGAGAATGCCTTTGTTAATGCTTAGCTCAGTATAATGATCATATATATAAAGATCATACACATTATGTATGCTTGCATGGATTTTTTCTATTACGACAATGCACAGCAGCACGAGCCAAATAGGCAAAAGCAAAAAGGGATACTGATGATGCGATGTTGCAATCTTATGACCTTAAGGGTCATCATCATCATTACAGACCATCACTATCATAACTCATTATTCATGCCAACTTGCATGTACACTCTACCAACAGATCAGTAATATTGCTGCTTTGAACTCTATTGTTGAGTTGAAGTACATTTTTACTTTATTATTTAACCAAGAAAACAACTATCATCTCATCATTATGATCAGCTTCAGTTACTTCTCAAGTTCAAAAACTTTATGCAAGTTCTTCTCAAAATCACAAATTCTTTTGGACGAGAGGGAAGGTAGGTTGAAGTTGAAGGTAGGACAAAGTGCAAAGTACATTAATGAAGGTAGGTAAGGTGGATTTGACTTTTTGGATCCCTTTTTATTACGAATTAACATGTGAACATAAGATAACAGCAGATGCATTTTTTATCAAAACTATTATCATAACTCACCACTCATTTTACTAAAATAAAATACATAAAATATTTGTTTTATAGTCATATTTTAAGAGTACTTACATGCTAACCAAGAATGGAACGAATTGTACGCTACAAAAGATATTTTCATTTTAGTTAGAATCATCAATGATAAAAAATCTTGGTACAACAGTGCGCAATTTAATTATCCCTGCCAACCAGCGATTTTTGTGTTCGTTTTTCACCCACCTACCTAAAATACCATCATTCTAGCTTTTTTGTCTATAGAGAACTAAGGTAACCCTTCATATTTGCAATCTTAGGATTCCCTCCACTCCCTGTTGTTGAAAAAGATATAATCGCACACGTAGTGTTGGTGCCAAATCTAAGTGTCTATACTCATACCCAACGTTAGAGCCTAAAGGAGAGAGCTGCAAAATTTGCTGAGATATTTCAAAAAACTTATTTCTGAACTTTGCCTGTCTGTTCTCATAACGCCATCAAAACAAGCTTATTTAGTCATTTACGTTTTTCCATTAATATCTGTTATTGCAATGCCACCACCACACACAGTAAAATGTGTGTAATAGCAAAAAACATGAACCGTGTACATTCCAAAATACAGTTCTCCATACAAAGTTTATTTCCAATCTCTTTTTCGACTCATGCTTACTCAAATATTTAAATACTTTTAATACACCATAGTAACTGTGACTGTATACTAGTATATAGTAGCGATCAAGATCTTTGCATGCATGCATTACTTGTCATCGTCATCATCGTCAACAAGACTAGTGGAGAATCCATTTTTCGCAACACTACAAGTTGGCATGTGAAAAAAGTAGGTCATTTAACCAAGCACAGGCGAATGAACGAACCAAACGACTCACTGACTGACTGACTTGTGAGTAGGAGCAGCGTAATAACAACAAACAGGGTTTTTTCTGACGGCTTTTTGCTTGACGTGCCATGGTGCTATTTGGTTTGGTGTTGCTGCTGCTGTGATAACGCTAATTCTGTTTCTTTCATTCTCAGAGTAGTTCTGCTTTTTTGTATGAAAATTGATGAATGTGCAGAGTGTGTGTGTGAGTAGCAGGACCAGTCATGCTGGTACAGTATAAACGGATATACTGCAAAAACATGCTATGCAAGTTTTTAGCGTAGTAGCAGAAAAATTACAGCAAGCAAATGCCAGCTTTAACCATCACTTGAGTGAATGCATTTTGTTCATCATCAGTTGTATCATTATTTCTCTGAAGTAAAGTAAACGGGTTAGTTGTGCTTCAGAGTCTGTCTGCCCTGCCACATTATGCTTGTTCATGCCATGTTCAAGAAGTCTTTAAAAAAGGTGTTTACTTTATATCTCTGCATAATCATCATCTTGTTCGCCTTAATATTGTATATAGGTATTTTGCACATTCGTTTTATTCTGCATTGCTCCTCTCTCTCTGCAATTCGTTTGCAAAGAATTTTTTTCTTGCGAGGAGTGTGTACACTTACCAAACCAAACCAGTCTGGCTGGCTCTTCTGGCTCCCATCATCTTAACTTGCTTGTGTGCTTAAATACTGAACGCGATGAGATAAGCATTCGTATAAGAAAAATAATTATTGTGAGCCTTTTTTGCCAAGCGGGGTTATCTCACAATATTTCTTAAGGGTATAAGGCTATAAGGTATATATAAAATTAAACCCTTGCTACTCATGAGAAGCAAAATATTAAAAAATGCGTTTTAAACCACTATTCTCCCTTAAATCCTGGTAAATGGCACATGATAAAGTTAATTTGGGCAGAAGGAACATGAACATTTGACTTCTATTCTTGTTGCTTTATGTATACATTTTTTGAGTGCCACTTCTACGATTGCTGACTGGGTGGAAATTGTCTAAAGCTTTGTTGTAGTCTTCTTGTAGGATCGTAGAAATTTAGAAACCAAATCGTCAATAACCACCACGATCGGTTCACATATTCAGCTATAATTTTTCAGTGTTTCATGCTTGTGAAGTAGATATTTTGAGGGTTTTACTACATATCCGTCACTCGTCGACGTAAGTCATTGTATTTTTCAGCGCCCGCATCCTTAGTTTCGTCCAAGCCATCATCATTATCAGCGGATAAAGTACAGTTACACGCGTATCTAGTAAGGATTATGTTTGCAGAATGTTTACTTCCATACAGACAGACCAACCAAGTTTTCTTCTCATGTACAATGTAAAATGTTTACATTTTTGCACAGTTTGCTGCTAAACGTCATGTGCGAATAACTATCGTCTGTGTAATGATAATGATGAGACTGCAATGAAAGAATTGCTTGCTGGCGAAAAAATATTTAATGTTCACTTTGCACATATAATTCGCATGCTGACCAGTAAATATACTTAAAAGCTTAAAATGCAATGCATACAACGCATGTTTAAGGCTGAAAACAATTACAATAATTTTGCTGCTGAGGTTTTAATGAAACACGGTTTTACCATAAGCCATTATTTAGAAATGGTATGATATGTTGCTAAGTGTTTAGTAGAATGTTCAAAAGTTCCCTATTTCTTACACCATGCATAATACATAATATACGCATTAATCATGTCGTTGTATGATGAATTTGTTGAAAAAGTCATATTACTACTGATATGTTTAAGCAAATAAACATGTTAAATGATTACGAGTCTCCAATGTTACCAATGATTAGTTTTGGTAAATACATCAACATCAGTAATGGCTTGGTGACTCTTGGCAACTCCAGCTAGCAAAAATGCTGCTGAAAGGTAAAATGTTTTATTTAGATGCTGTGATATTTGTTAGTTCTTCATAGTTTTAAATTTTACATTATCAGCAATAAAATTCAAGTTAAGGAGAACAGTTTTTGTTCTAGTAATTTTTGATATGACATGTCCTTAGTCCTTATTGAAAGTGTTTGTCTTACTCAAATTTTTCGGTATATTCCATATATTTAGAAAATTCTTGCACAATGTACGTTTGCAATACCATTTGCAATTGAACTTTTCACCAAGTCAAATTAATTTGTTTGTATTAATTGATGCATGCATTTTAAAAGAAAATCAAACGACAACATTCTCCCAATCTCCTCATATTTTTCCCATCGGAAGATTTACGTTCGCAAGAAGACCTAGGCTAAACGAACACAATCAGGCATAAACAATTTCTTTTGGAACATCTGAAGCATATTATCATTCCATTCACTCTCAAAACTCACACGTGAACAAAAACCATAAAATTAATTATAATATTATGTATAGCTTGTTAACATATCAGTCACTATCATCTTTTCGGTAAAAATCGTCAAGAGGTGCCCTAGTAAAAATACAAAAACAGAGTAAATACTTTATATTTTCTTAAAAGGTTTATTTATTAAATCTGTAAAATCATAACCATGTGTGTAACAAAGCGTGTATGCACTATATGCAAACCTCATACTCATATACTAATATTTGGTTTTTGCGTATTGCGTCGTTAACTGACAAAATGGCTTGAGATCTGGTGCAGTAGAGTCACACATTGTAATGTACACAAAATTCATTCATGCATTCACGCATGATACTCACACTCGTACATTTTTTTTTTACATTTTCTGCAATTTTGTTTTAAGTCATACGTCATTATTATTATCAGAAGCAGCCGAATATCCCAAAGTGAGTTCATATTCATATAACACAACATTCATTAATGTGCGTAATTTTTAGATAGACTGAATCTGACAAGCAATTATGGCAAAGGAATATTATGTACTGATTTTTTCTTTTTTTCAAATAGAACAAACAGAAAGAAAAATTAGAATGCCTGTTTGATGCTCAGTTGGCGACGTTGGCTCAGTGGCAAAGTGAATGTGATATTTTTCAGGATCAAGTTCTCATGTTATTTTGCTTTGTATATGATTACATTAAATTATTATTGTTAATCATGATTGTCAGCACTCAGCACAGAATGCGACTTCACCATAAATTGGGAAAGTCCACCTGCTCAACAACGCAATGGGAGTAAAAGGCCATTATTTGAAAGGGCTAAGGGGCTGGGAAGGGATGTGATAGGTACTCAGACAAAAAACAAAATGCTTACAAGCTATGATGATTCGCTCTAAGGGTCAAAGTTGCTGTTGTTGTTGATATTCTGTCTCTCTCTCTCTCGCAGCAATATTTCGCAACAATCACACACACACGCACACTATATCAAGCACTGGGTAATAAAAGGGAAAAATTAAAAAGTAACCAAGCAGTAAATAAACTGGTGCTGCCTTTCTGTTTTGGAGAGGAGGTGATAGTAGTATATTGTTGTGTGTATTTAAATAATTGCCAGTTAATGGCAGCTGCAACAATCAACATCCACATACTCATAATTCATTTTGAGTGTAATAGGTATATTGTTTTGTTGATAAAAATGCGAGTATACCTTTTTATTGGTACAACCAGCAGAATCACGTAACGTTTTTCCATATCTTTATGCTGAATTTTCTGCTCAGTGAGTCAGTATGCTTGTTGTGGTTTGGGATAGTTCTGCGTATACATTTCGGGACACTTTCCTAATGGCACAGAAAAACAGTTAGGTGCAATTGTAGTTAAAGACAAAAAGTCAAGCACCTTTGCCAAGGACAAAGGTGAAAAAATCATTGGATGGAATGGATGGAATACGAAGGTGATGTTATGATGAAGTTGCTGTTTGAAGTAAATGACGACAATATTTTGGTTTGGTTCACCTATTTTCATGAGCTTGCTAGAAATTTTTTACGTAAGTGTAGTAATAAGAAAGGCTTATAGGCATTTTTTTGGCAATATAGCTTTAACTTTGGACACGACTATTATTGTCATTCGTTAGAATTTTAGAACGGATACATTGCTGTAGGTATATAAGATCAAAAATAAGCCAACAAATCAATGGAATAAAAATGATAATGCTCGTAATTTCTCGAAGAAACTTAATTTGTAGTCTCACTGAAAGCATACAATGAAATGGAGGCAGGTAGAATCTATTTAATTATGAGCATTTCTAATAATCCTGAATAATGTTCCCTACACCTAGGCTGGTTATAAAAAGAAGAAAGCCAAATTTTTAAGCATTCCCTTTGTCTTTAACAAAAATAAATAAATTAATCATCATCACGATATTTTTTGAAAAAGTTGTTCGTGTTTGATCGAGCAGACTACACTGACGTATAAGTTAGCAATTGGATGTGAAACTTGTTTGTGATTCATTTTGCTAAAAACAAAAGTAGCAATTCATATGGTTTTATATGTTAACGCGACTAACATTTCATTTTGACTTAAAGAACCTACGCAAAAAAAGTTTCTGCAAAATGAGACTGTAATTTCGAATTCTTCCACAAAAAACGACAATGAAATGGCCGAGCTGAAGTAATGCTTGATAGTAATTACGTCCACTAATAATAAATTGCAAAGAGCATTTTATAAAATTGATTGGATAGGCGAGTGAACAATTGAACGACTGTTTCCATGTCAGTTCATGGATTTGAAAAGGACGGTTTGCTGTGAAAATAGTGTGGAATTATGAAAAACAGATTGCAACAGATTCCATACAAAAAAGGTCTGAACATAAACGGGGAGACACATTTGTCATGATCATCATCATTGTTATAATCCATCGTACCTCATTATAATGATGATGAGACTTACAAAGTGTGATGCATAGTAATAACGAACACTCATGCTAAGTCAAAAACAAAAGAAACTCTCTCTGGTTGTATTTTTATCCTATTAGTTCTGTTATTACAAGCGCGCGACAATTATTGCATTGTTCATCGTATCTAGAACCCCGCCACAAATGACCAAGAGAAAAACGAATGCTAAAACAAATCATTCCAACTTAATTTATTGATATCAAACGGATGATGGGAACGCATACTATTCTTCTTACTGAATCATGAAAACTGGTAAAGTTAAGATAAAACAAAGATTATTAAGATTATACGCGTGATTCTTTAGAATGGCATTATGTGTTACAGTCTACAAAATTCGTGTTCAATTTTTGTTCTAGACAATTTATAATTTTCCATGTAAACCCCACTGAAACAACTATCAAAAAGTCAAATAGAGAATAGCCGAATCGTTTGCAGATTTGGTTTATATGTAAAAAAATTAATTTTAATATAATGGCTTAATGGGCATACTGCAGTGTATTAAGAAGAAAATTATTATGCAATAACATTGCATGCAATCTGCAACCGAGCATTGCATATTATCACTGCAGCAACGGATGTATCTTTTATTACTGCTACTATACTTTGGCATATGATGGTTCACAAATTTGCAAATCCGCGTGGCAATATCGTTTCGTGTAAAGCGTAATGGAAAGTAATAAATACAAATTTGCAATAAAGTGTCGTATTTAAAATTGTTCAAACCCATAACCATTTCGTTCTCATTATATAAAACGTTGGTTGTAAGAATTTCTACTCAAAGTTATGGATAAGACTGCATCCAGCGTCGATGCTACTTCTACCATTACTTAACTGCAACAGTCGTTCTGTGAAATTTGGTGCACTAAGGAATGTCGAAAAATTGCAACTGTAATAATAATTATTGCCATTATTCATTCGAGTAGTTTCCATTCCATTGCCACCGTCATCATCATCAACTCTTTTTACCCTGTCATTAGCTCATAAACTTTCATGCATGCACAAAAGCGTAATTCAGTTTCATTCATAATTTTTCCATTGGCTTCTGCCTAAAAATGACAAAAAGCTGAATTCTTATTTGACTTATGCATCTGCTGCTACGCAACTGACTGTTGAAAACGCACATTATTTTGGTTTACCTTGGAATGAAATAGTGGCGATGATGCGATGGTTGGCCGCTTTCAGGCACGTTGTGTGTATCTCCGTTTTAAAAGAATTTGCAGTATTGCTTGTGAGCATACCAAAGAAACGAAAAAGATTAAGAAATTTGAAATAGGTGTGCAATGTTATATTACATCACATTGCATCGGATAACATGTTTCGCGTGCGTTACCCATCCAACTACTACAAGTACAGATTACAGTTAGTTATTTTTTATTGTATTATCATTATCACTGTAATCATCAAAGGCACATGGTAGTCACATTATATATTAATCATAATCATCATCACAGTCAAAATGATAGTAGGATGATGATTCTTAGAGGCTGTCAAAGTACTAGATGCGTGCGTAATAACAGCAGCAAAAATGCGGTTTGACTTTGAGAAGGATAAATTTCGAAACCAGACTTTTGTGCGACACAACTGATGATGTTGCTGTGATTTTCGTTCTTAGCTTTTCGTAGCGTTACAGAATAAAGTTAACCGAGCGTTAATTATCATGAGACAAAATTAATGCAACCAATGACAAAAACAGTTGTGCACAAAAATGACTAGAAATCGTGGCATTGACTTGTACGTAATATTTATGATACGTAGACAAATCACGAATCATTAAAATGATGCCCATAAAGTAAATTTTTGGAAAACAACACCATGTCAATTTTTGTAAATTTTACTCACAGTTTTGTTTTTATTTGTAAATTACAGCCCAGATTGAGATCATTCCATGCAAGGTGTGTGGAGATAAGTCTAGTGGGGTCCATTACGGCGTGATAACATGTGAAGGATGCAAAGGTTTCTTTCGTCGCTCACAGTCATCCGTTGTCAACTACCAGTGTCCAAGATCGAAAAACTGTGTTGTTGACCGGGTCAACAGAAATCGATGCCAGTTTTGTCGTTTGCAAAAATGCCTACGACTAGGAATGTCCAGAGACGGTAAGTAAACTAAAATCTTTTCTATTAATAATACCATTTGCTACTTTAACGGGAATTGGCATTGCATTCCTTTCCTCCATTTGCTATGCCTGCAAAAATATGGAATCTAATAAGAATAACGAAAATGAAAGAAACCAAGTTTTACTTTTGGTCGTTGTGTTTTTATAATTAACGGAATCATACAACACAGGAAATTGCATAACACGCAGGAAAAATCATTAATATATTTGTAAAGATTCATTTGGTTAGAATGAATGATGCATTACTATTGCTTTTGTTACGACTTGGGTTTATGTAATAGTATATATGAAAAATAAATATAATACATATCGAGGCAGTTTTCTATGAAAATATCTTCTTGTTAAGGATTTTACTGCTCCTGCTCACCTACTTTTTCCCGGTGATTCTTTTGGCATAATGCATATGAATTGCGATGTGTGCAGAAGCCAGACGTTGTCGGCTGCTAAGAGTAACGGTACAAAAGTTATCGTAATGTTGTTAATGCATGCGACATGTCGTGTCTTAAATTATTTGGCTATATAGCTTGGCTTGGCTGTCCATAATCTGTCCAAGAAGTTATGAATGTACAACAAGTGCTGATGATTGCTGCGGTGGTACAAAACTATGCACAACATTTAAAAGCACTTTTTTTTCTTTTCTCGTTTTCTCTGAAAATTATTGTTTTATGCACAGTATTTTTAATGTACATGATCATTAACTTCTGTGTATGTTATTTGTATTTTTATTAATGAGCATACTGTATCAGTGGGTTTGTATAGCCAAGTCATAAGTTGTGTTTGCCATTTGGCAGGTTGTTTGCAGTTTATGTGAATGTAAGAGTTTCCACACAATTTTTACTGCCACCGAATTATCGCCCCCTCTTCAGAAATGTAGGTCATTTATATAAAAGGCTGATAACCTTTATTTGCATATAATGCTTTTTGCCGACACATCGCAATAGTAATACTATGTGCAGTATGAGCGCGTGCATACACAGATCATCATCCTCATCCTACAATCTGTGTTTTGTAGACATAAGCATGTTTTTATTTCTCCATCGTCTTTGCTGAAAAAAGAGTGTACACACTACATGGTGTGCTTGTGAACTATTGAACCGACCGGATTTTACATTTAAATTAGCTTTGTGATGTAGCGTTATTGGAAATCATGTATGCATACAATATCATGTAAAAGTTAGCTCTACTTTTGTCATCAATTTTTCTGCTTATTTTGTTGGATAGATATGTTTGCTTTTTGTTACAAACTTCCATCGATTTTCATGCATGTTTCATGCTCATAGTAAAGGAAGGAAAAATAGTATAGTGTGTTTGAGGATCATCATAATGCTGATTGCATATGATGAAAGGTTTCCATTTTCCAAGTAGATAATACTATTTTATCTTTGTTCCGCGTAAACACATTCAAAAATGTACGGTGTAGTTCTTAAACGTAAAATGTAGTAAACTAGCATACAATGTTACAATATTTGGAAAACAGTATTGTTACTGCCATGGAAAGACAAATAAAAGTCCAATTTAAATTTCAAATCCGAATTATTACATATTACGTAGCTGAAAGTATTCAAGCTTATTGTCATGTTCGTCTGTCCATGATGTATCCACAAATCATTAGCAAAATTCCATCAGATTTGCCACAACAATTCAGTGACTCAAAAGAAACGTTCGAAAGAAATTTTATACCGACAAGTCGACCCATGTTGAAAAGCTTGGTAGAGTGATGCATTGGGATAATATGATATTGTTTATATTTATTTTGGCTTTGATCCTCATGCAGCAAATGAAATTCAGCTTGTTACTGAGCATTAGTTTCAGACTCATTTGTTATCAATGAAAAATAAAAGTACACATTTTCATGTCATTTTGCTTACTCATATTTGGTATATTAAAAGTTGAAATATATTTTATCCATGGCTTATATTATGTGTATTTATTTACATGGAATAAATTTGCTGAAGAAGGTGGATAATAATTGACAGATATTATATAGTATACAGATGAATATACAAAGGGAGCATTTTCGATGCAGCATAGGTAATTGGCATAATACTAAATAAATTTACGAAAAACATAAACAATCATAAAAATAAACTCACAAAAACTTTACCAAAAATATTGTATCATCCATTACACATTTTTCGTAAACTAATATTAGTTTATGTGTGTAGTTTTTTACGTATTTTCTAAATTGTGGCTTCTATTTTAGCAATTTGCAAAAACATGGACTAACAAGCTATAGCAAAACGCATCGTAAAAATATTTAAAACGCACATCAATGTCATCACTATATCTGACGTAATTTGCAGTGCAAAATCAAAAACAAAACTCGTTATCACCATTTACCTATATTTGCTTGTTTACAAAGAAAATGGGTTCGTTCTATTAAGACTGGTGTGCTACTGAAAAAAACTATTTTGACAAAACACACGACATCATGATCTTGATGATGAGGGATAATGAGTCTTTTTACATGACTCATTTTTTCTATGTTTATATAGAAGTGGTAGGTAGGTATCCATTACAAAAAATCACAATCACATGTGTAACCTATTTTTTCAATGCGTATCAAAACGACATAATCACAACAGTAAGAGAATTAGAGAAACGTACGCATACAGCATGACAATGTTTGTACTCGCAAGGTTTCCGAAAAAAAATACCTAAGCTGATTTAAACGGTGCTAGCTTGTTCTCCTATGCTGACATTGTGTATAATCTAAATCTACTAGCTGGCAAGAGTTTTCTCCTCGCATGCGTAAGCCATAAGTTATACGCGGATACAGATAAATGGTAAATTCGTCGGTTCATTTAGGTATGCCATAAAAACTAAAAAGTTCCAAAACAATTAACCAAAACAACAAGCAAAGTAGTAGATTCAAAATAATTCTATATCTTCGCTTACTTATTTTATCGTCATTAGAATTCTTGATTTGTTTTGAATTCTTAACCCGAACACTTATAGTAGACGCAAGGATGTCATCAGTTTTTAAATATCACGAGTATCTAGCATGTTTAGTCCTGTATAGGTTTCTTGAAGCCTGACATGTAGTATTAGACTATATAGAACTTTGCGGAGACATTTTTAGTACATTACCAATATTCCTAGTCCATCTACGTTTACAGAGGGGTTCCACCCATAACAATTTTCAAATTGCTTTTCCACGGTACATATTTACGTTTCCACTTTTTATTTCTTTCAGGAATTTATTAAAGTAAAGTCAACTTTTATATCTAGGTTATATGACACTGTATGTATGTTACAAAAACTAAGAAGATAAATGCACCGTGAAACTTTTTTTATTCCTTCCTCCTCGCACCAAAATTGCATGATTGCATGCATGAATTTTATCTGTGTGCTTTTTCGTCAAAATAAACTCGTGCACCGCCTAACCCAATTGCATTGATTCCATCATTTTGCATCTTCATTCTCCATCTTCTCCACCTACTTTTAAATTTTCTGCTATTTCAAATAAACTCTATTTTCATGATAAACCAGTTTATTCACTCGTCATAATAAACAAGCAAACAAGCGCAGTTTTACACAAAACTTTGTTGAACAAATCAGCAAAATATTCTTACGGAAGAAGAACATAAAACGCTTTCGTATGTTTTGCTTTGATATCGAAATTTGAACTAATTTGTTCATGCCCTTACCGTATAAGAGTTTTTGTAGCACCTGAAAATTACAACAGATTCTTTAAAACTTTTGTGTGGGGAAAGTATTTCAAAAGCAACCATAATATCCGGTGCAGCCAGATGATCCGGAAAATATCTAACTTGAAATAAAAATTACAAACATATTTTTTTAAACTGTACGCCTACTACACAATGACGATACCAATATTTTTTATTAGTGTAAGTTTGCTTTCTGTACAGAAGGATGTCCAAATGTTTTATACATATAGCAACTTCGTGAACTCTAAAATACAAATATTTGTCGACGTTTTCAAAAGGTAATAAAGCAACTACTTTCCTTTTTCAACGCTACCTCTTGCTTTGTCGTTTGTATCTCCCTTGACTTACCCGACAAAACCGTTTCCAAGGGATGGAGAAAGCAGAACATATCTTTGCATTCAAAAATGAACTAAGAATGATTATGATTACATAGCAAAGACAAAGAGTAGGAGTGCAGTTGTGCAAATATTACACAGGGACTAAATCTACACTGTAGTACCCCAAGTTAGTATGAGTTGCTATAAAGGGTAAAAAACTAAAAACAGTTCAAGCAAAATATATAAAATTAGATTTCTGCCATGCAATATTAAAGAGAAGCAATATTTTATTTACGACTAACCGTCGTACTTCCTATTGGCAGTAAAAATCTTTGTGAATTGTAAAAGTATGAGTACATGAGTAGGTACATTATATATATGTTTCTGTATTCTTCTCACAAAAGGCAAACACCAAGTTTGAGAGCAATTTACTCTCAATAAATACACTGATTTTCAATGCATATAAAAGACAATGATTCTCGGTAATTTAAGGGGTTATTCTATTATTGTGGTTTGCATAGACGAGGAAAGTTAAAAATTGCAATAATCAGGGAGAAAAATAACAGTGTTCATGCACAAACACACGCCTTTTTTTCTACTTCATGTTCATTCCATCTCCACAATCATCCAAAGATATCGTTCATTTCATATTTCATTCATCTCATATCAATTCTTCCATCCAGCCTTATCGTTACACCGCTGTTTGTATTATGCATGTGCGTCAAGTTTTCATTATGAAATCCGCAAGAGAGAGGAGAGAGGCAAAATAATAATAATAATAGCAAAAAAACATTATCGTCCGTCCACATGTGCTTGGGATAAGTCGATGTGATATGTGAGAAGTGGACGAACAAGCTTCAAAACGTGTTTACTTCGTGTGTAGTGTTCAGTGAACGGATAGAGATTGTCGTAGTACATTTTTATGTATTACAGAAAACCTACATGGAACAAACTCAACTCTCCATTGCATGCATTTATATTGAATGAGCCAGGCAGAATAAAAAAGGCAAAAGAGAGCCCCAGTTTGACCTACATTTTGCTCATGTGGCAAAAAGGGTTTGGAGTACAAGCAAAATATATAGATGTACATATGACGATAGGTGGTTTGCAATAAGAAAGGAACGCTGAACGTGAGCGTTATGTTGATATTTTGATGGTGGTGGCATGAGAGAGAGGGTTATAAAAATGTATAAATGGCAAGCTTTCATTGGCAGCAGCACTAGTGCAGTGGAAACAGAAAAGTGAGAGTGTTTTTGTCCATGCCATTGTCATGATAGAAGGCACTACTTACTGCCTGTATATTCCGTATATATTTCGACCAGTTTTTTGGGTAACAGAATGGGTTTCCTACGCAGAGAGACGGAAATATATATACTGTGTTATTACAATTTGACAACTTTCTATGCTGTCAACTATTTTATAAAACTTTCCACTACACTTTGTTTGAGCTATCATTGACTTACTACTCATGTTCGAAATTTTATAATCTTAATGGTAGTGAGTATAGATGAATTTGATGATATTTTTCATTATATGCAAGCTACTACCACTTGCATGAAGCTGTTCCACCGCGTGTGGATAGATACAAAGATTAGTCATTATTATTTAGGCTCATGCTGGTTTTTAAAAGAAAACTTTGCACGCGTTCTTCTCCGCGTATATTACTTTGTTTGTGTCATAAAACATTCACTTTCTACGCGAGTTCCCTAAACATTGCCGCCGTTGCCGGGAATGCTATGCAATAATATGGTGGAGGCTGCCATATATCTGTGTACGTTGTACACAGCCAAGTCAGGGCTTTTCTTTCTTGTAAATTTCTTGCATGTACCTTATGCTATGAGGTTATTTGTAAATGTATAGGTATAATATCGATCATAGCAAAACCAACCATAGCAGTTGGAATAGCTGGAAAGTAGGAGAACGCCGCGAAGTGAAAGTAACAAGCCGCAAGTCGCGTAAAAATACCGCGTGCTTCCACCTCCACTGTGTATAAGGGCCCTTATCACGGCTACTGTGAACGTCAAGTTATTTTTGCGTGTTATTTCACCATAGATTACGTACCCCTTTACCGCGTTCCTTTTTTGCTACTTTATCTTTTCTTCTTCTTCTCTTAAGTCTGCTCGCCTTTTCTTCTGGTTCTTGACGGTTTGCAAAAAATATTATCGTGGTGGGTAGTGGGTAGCAAGAAATACTCCCAAAAGTACCATGATTGCAATGATGATATTGTAGTCGGCGAAGCAGCCATAAGCACTTGGGTGGGTAAACTTTTCAGTATCTACGTATCATTTTACATTTTTCCATCTCACAACGAGCGTACATAAATCGAACTGCCGTCATCATCATTGTTTCCATGATACTTCTACCACTGTAAACATGATGATACCCAGAGAGAAAAATATTTCCAACGTAATATGATGGCAAGTTACTTACCATCATCATCATATAAAAGGAAGTCGGAAACAAGAGTAACTGTTTTTGCCTTACTTGTCAGGGATCCAGAGAAAATGGGAAAAGCAATACTAGTTCGTAACGATAGGAAAACCTTCCTCAGAATTTTCAAACTTTCATTCTTCATCAAATGGTACGTATTATATTGCATTAACCAACAGCAGATTTTTTACCGAGTACAAAATCATCGCAACACTGCTGAAAAATATTTTACTATTCCAAACTGTTACCACTACTTTTGTAACGTTTTTATACAAAATTCGCAATACAAAAATGGCATAGTTGCGAAAATGTCAGCCTATGAGCACGAGCGCTCCACGGTTCCATAATAACAATAAAAGCGTATATCCCGCATCCTCGTCTTCCAAAGGAAGGGTAGCGTCAGCAGCTGGGAACTATTATGTAATGGCCTACTGGTATAAAAGGGCTTTTTCCTTCCCCCCACCAACAGCCCGTCGGAGTTCTCTCGAAGGAGTACCACATTCTTCTTTTGGCATTTTTCTATTAAAGACGTATACACTGTGCTTGGCATGCCCGCCTTTTGTTGCCATCAAAGCGTGTATGCATGGATGCAGATATTGTAATAAATATGCCTATACTCGAGTATAGGAGAAAGACTGCCTTCTTCCTCTTTTCTAAAGTAAACTGCTTTTGCTTTCTATTTCTATCTCAGCATACATTGCCGAGAATACCCTCCACCTCCGCCTACTCTTTGGGTTTTAGTGGGAACCAGGAACGCGATACGACGCAACGACCAGGCATGCATGCGAGTTGTTTTATTTGATGACTCTGCGAGTCTCTTTAACGGAAAGTTGTAGGCTTCCTACTGTTGTTGATATGTTAGACCCTTTTCCAGTTGTAATCGAGAGAACGAGCGCGAGTATTGTATTTCCTGGTTTGTTTACCATGCTTATGTTATATTAAGCAGAAAGTGGAAAGAAGAGAATATATAACTACTATTGACTATGTTAAAGCCGCAGCATTTGCGAAAACGTTGCTTGCCTCCATTGTTTTCGCCGACTCTATAGAACAGGAAGGCTTATCATGAAGAGCTAAGGAAACTACACAATCTAATGGCAGCGTCCAAGTTGACTGCACTAATGACGACTGATGATAATATGATGGCATGGTGGAACAAGTTTGTTTTCTCCTAAAATTCTGAACAAAAAATACTCAAAAGTTGGATATACTGTTGTGCAAATCTATGTTGGTCGCAACCCAGTATTTTTCTTTATTGGAACGCACAAAGAACAGCCATTTGGGAAATAAAAAAGCAGTGTAGTCCTCAGACTTTATAAAGCAGAAAAATCAGCTACTCAGTTCTCAGTTAGTTTTTGAAGAAAAAAACATCAAGAAATTCCTATTTACTCCGTTTTCCTCTCTGCGGTGCTCCTCCTTGTCTTTCTCCATTTTCCCTTGGAAGAATTAAAAATGAAATGTTTTCATCAGGGAAATTCGAGAAAAAATAGGAAAGGAAGTGGTGTCAGCAAATTTGAGGAGATGGAATGAAAGTAAGCTAAAAAAGAAGCAAATCTAGCATAGCCCTCATGCTCATGTTGCCTTTGTGATGAATCTAGGGGAAAAGTTGTAAAGCTGTAGGCTTTCAAAGAAAATAAGCAGAGGATTAGAAATGGCAAGGGAAAAGTAGGAGAAAATAAAGAGAAAAACGAAACAAGAAGATGATCATTCATGCTTGCTGTAAGTAGGAAAAATAAAGAAATAAATCCAGCACAAGAGCAGGATATATTATTTTCGGGCGGAAAAAGATGAGCGTATGTATTGTATTATACTTTTTATTACATTGTAGTTTATGGAAAAGTTACATATAAATGCGAAGATCAAATCAAGGCAGTTTTTGTATATTTCAAAAAAGCATACGAGTGCAAAAGATAGAAATATTCGTCTGAAAACATATAACAGTTTTGCAAAAAGAAGCAACTTTTTTACATGATGTATAGTACGTGAGCAACTTGCAGAAAAACGAATGGCAACAATGTACTTAAAGAAAAAAGACATCATGTGGTATAGGTATAAAATGTATCCGGTAATACTACTAAAAACTTTTGGTGGTGGTAGAGGAGGTACTACTGCCTCTTTACAAAAAAGTTTTTTCCTCTTCCGCATCGACGCTATAGAACACAGCGTTTCTCTCGTGCAATAAGTCGACACATCTTTTCAGCATCAAAGGAGATGAGATGAGTAGTAGTAGGTATATCGCAGCATAGCACAGCAAAGTTTTGCGTAACATATATATATATTGCTGTTCGCATAATATCGTAAGAATACTGCAAACACGGCTTTGTGGAATATGGCATGTCATAATAGTGAAAAGCCTTGATAAAGTATACGACAGTTGTAGTATAAAGATGTAGCAGCAGTTTCCGTATTCGAAAATCAGATGAAAGGAAAGGATTTTTTAGGCAGGCGCACATTCCGCCAGCATAGCATTACTACAAAACTACTACTACAATCTAGCATACACGAAGCAGCATCATCATGATCATGTTCAGCACATCAAAAGATTTTTTTGCAAAAAGAGGGAGTGCGAACAAGAAATTTTGTTTTTAGTGTAATATGCTCAGTAGCATACAAAGTACGTTGATAAAAAAACGGCAAAAGTTCTGAAAGGAAGGAATAAGGTTCCATTTCCAACCATTTCAATTTTTCAAGTTAGTGGAAAGAACGGTTTTCTCATCAAAAGTGTTCTAGGTGGTTGTTTAAAGATGCTTACTCATATATAAAACGCAAATATGCCATAGGAAAGAAAAGCCAAAATGCTTTGCAAGAACTGAACTGAGAATGGAAAAAAATATAAAGGGAAAGCGACACAGACCACACTTTGGTATGGATGCTCGTCCTGGTGAGAGCCAGGCGAGAACTGAAAGCCAGTGGGAATGAGTCAGTTCAGTTATATACGACACGAACGATGTTCTCGTCATCCACTAGCGTGTATCGGTATTTCTCTCTGCTATTTTGCGATGTGGATGACGATGATGATGTTTTTTCCTTGTGTGCTCGTTGTACCGTAAGGACTACAACATACACACACATTATACATCCTTACTACGTAACGTAAGCATAGGTTAGCGGCATTTGAGCCAAGAACGTTCGTTAAACCTGCTGTTCTGCTTCTTTTATCTGGTCGAGTATACGTGCTCATGTAAACATGCCTCAGCTCTTTTATATCGACTACGTAACATTTTTTGTTATGACCAGCAAAATGTAAGTAAAAAGGGCTTTAACCTCTGATGAGGCTGTTTTGTTTGGCTTGATATACTAGTACTGTGCATGAAAAAATAAAGCATGTATCGTTGTGTGTATGTAGTATGCATGCACGTTATAATTTTTGCGATGAGAGCTTTGTCGTTATTATCATGCTCATAAAAAGTTCATGTATTTAGTAGACATACAAAGGATTTTTTCGTCATCATGACGATAAACGTACCTATAACATCCATTTTTTGGGGAATATAATATGGATTTTATATGATATTACTCATGTGTATATATATTTAAACATAGTATACTTATTCACAGCTAATATAAGTATTTAACAGATTGAAAACCATAAAAATTACGCACAATTTTTAATTCAAGGCATTTATTTGCGTTTTATTCAGCCAAAATACCAAAAAGACAATTGCAGAATGCATTTTCCGTGAATTTGATTTTTATTGAGTCATATATGTTGCAAAGACAATTTGATTTATTTCCAAACATGAAGAAAGCAGGACTCTTTTTAGAAATACTACAGTAAATGAATAATTTCAATTTGATTGATAAAATTGGAAGGAGATCTAAAAATGATGCATGTGTTGTTGCAAATTAATTGATACTCTAAGAATATTTCATGCTTTCTAGCATACCTAAATGCAATTCTAATTCTTTTACCACAATGTCATCAAGTTTAGTTATTCCTGCAGATATCTCGGAAAGTGAAATAACAAACAATATGAAATAATAAATATTGTAAAATGATTCTGAAAAAATACATATAATATATAATTTTCCAGAGTATCATAAGAGCATGTTGTTACATTATATAAAAGTAATGTTTTAAAAATATACTTCATCAACTCATCAATTCAAAAAATGTAGGTTACCATGTTCTAAACTAAGGCCATTATTCAGTGAGGATTTTGTTGTATTTCTTCAACACTAAATGGATACAAAGCCAGGTTGCAAGTGCGACACATGAAATTGCAAATTTGCACTTGTCCCATTATTAACTTCCTTGCGGAGAAAACGGGGACGGTTTTTAATTTAAAATGTGTCAAGTATAAGCATGTGCCATGCACACAACACCATAATGCAGTATGAAGGAAGCTTCTGCTGTGGCGGTGTAATATGTAATGCTTCTGTAAATTGAAGAAAAAACTTTGTGATTGCATTTAACTGCGCTTTGTATTTATTGCAAATTAAATAATAGATATTGGTGGCAGTGGTAGCAGGAGCAGAATGGAATAGTATTGAATGAGACGTTATGTAACATGTAACATCAGATGTTACATGATAGATTCTATCAAGTTTAAATGCAAAGCTTTTATATTTTATGTGCACAGATGCAAAAAAAAAAACGTTTTTTTGTTAAGAGAATTGCAAAAATGACAATTTCCAAGCAACTTGGCTTTACTTCATTTTTTGGAATGAGAAGCACTTTTATAACCGGTTGTTGAAGAGCAGATGAGCTATGAACAAGATTTTACTATCTAAGCCATTTCTCCTACCTCTAGTAATCTTATAAATCGCTTTAATCAAAAAATTAGCAATTATTTCCAAATACTACTTCGTCTTTCTGAAATTCCAGAAAGGATTTTCCGGGAAATCTAAATTTTTCTTCTAGCCAATGAATCACTGCTTGCATCGGTTAGGAATTCATAATTCATCATTGTCGATTTCTTGGAATTTTTAAATCAATTCATACCATGCAGTGAAACAAAGCAAAGTACACAATTGAACTAATAACGGTAAAAAATACAAGAAAAAAGGTTGACGTAATTGTCCAAACGTTTTCACTTCAATCGAATTTATGCAACGTTTTCCCAATGTTGCCCTGAGGCAACAAAAGGGGGATTTTATCAGAGAGATAAAGTTACCACATTATGACATGTTTTTTGCATTAAACTCTCCAATATTTTAATGTTGCAGCTCAAAACTCATTCTTACAACGAGACTTTTCATGCATATTAGAAATAAGTATAAGTTCCTGTTTTTAACTTATTTCAGTTTATGAATCGATGGTTGCATAACTCATAAATATTTTCATTGGTTTTAACAATCGCTTTCTTTCTCTTTAATTTCAGCGGTCAAATTTGGCCGAATGTCCAAAAAGCAGCGGGAGAAGGTTGAGGACGAAGTACGTTACCATCGGGCTCAGATGAAGGGCCCACCCTCCGGTGGAAGTAGTATAGACACCGCACCAGACTCCTCCGGAAGTGGTTACGATCACACCATTCCTTCAAGTACGAACACTCTACCTTACAACCCTCACCTTCCACATCACCATCAACAGCAGACAACGACCCATCATCCTCATCATAATCCGCATCAGCCTCAACACCTCAATTCTTACAGTCATTACGCCAATGAGTAAGTACTTTTTCACCATTAATTACGTATATCGTTTTCTCCTTAGGTATTCTTACAACTAAGCCATTAAAGAAATACTAAAATTTGTAATTCTCATCGTTATCAAAGTTACTTTTCATACAACCTAAAACGGCACCGCACATTATGACTTTTGCCAATTTATCAGTGGAAAATTCTTCAGTATTGTTTGCCTGAAAATATTATTTCTCGCTCCAAAAGAAATGAGGTTTGATTTAACCTTTTGACACGACGCTTAAACTTACACATTGCTGCGTTTCTCTGCTTGCCAGCGTTCAAGCATTTTGCAGGATAATAAACCCGTCGTCCGTGCTCACACATGTTAGTTAAAAGAGCAAAAGGAAAATGTAGGTCAACTAATGCAAAGCACCACCACAGCGCGTGGTAGCGGTGCTGGTGGTTGTTGGCACTTTTTCTACCCAACACACAATGTAATATCTTCGTTATAAGCGTCCATTTTTTATACATATTTTTACCAGCATTATTTTATCATCACGATAAAAGGAAAATGCTTATGCATGTTATGTGCTTAGGTGTTTTGTGTGTGAGTACTTACTGCATAAATACATAATACGTCACAATTCACCCACCACACGTCAAACCAGGCACCGTTATTTCTGTTGTTTGCCAGTCTTTCTCCTCCTCCTAAGGTGTAGTCGAAAAAACAGCAGAACAACCAAAAGGCAGCAGGCACAACTGAAAAATTATCTCTTTCCCCTTTTCCTTCTTAACTTAATAGAGTTCTAAAGGCTCATTGTAGACAGCTGTCCACGTTAAGCACAAAGTTATATCGAGTTATGGTTGGATATAAGCTCACCAAAACCTGGTTGGTGACGGGTAAATGACTGAAACATGGTCAAACGGACATAGCAACGATAGGTAGGCTAAAGGAAAAGGAAGTAAAGGCTATGTAATAGTGAGTTTCATAAGCTTCTTGCTAAATCTGTGTGTTATAAGCCAGTTAGCCAGCAATATAGTATTTTTACTGAACGGAAAAGTAGTGGATGCCGGCATTATACATAGTACACTATCTACTGCTTTGCAAAATGTTTTTCCTGGAAACCAGATATGCATTAACAGAAACATATATAGCAAGCAGGTTTTGCTCATATATTACTGACATCAAACAGCAGCTAAGCATATTGGTGCGTTTTGGCTGCTTACTCACATGCAAGGCACGAGAACACGACAGAACCCAGAAATAGGAATCAGTAAACAAGAAAAAAGTACAATAACCTACTTTCCTTGTCTCCCACTCGTTTTTATTTTTGCTTTCCCTTTCACTCTGACTGAGTCGGAAGAGGACAAAAATGAGTAGAATGTTTGTTCGCCGACTTTGCCGACGAGTCGTATCCACGCAAGCAGTTTAGTAGTTTTTCGCCTTAAATAATGTAATTCAGTTTTGTTTCATTCAAGCGCTTATTTCCATAAAGTATAGACAGAGTTTGCGCATAAAAACTATTCTGCATATAATTTTGTCTTTGTCGATTCGGAGTGCTGCTGCTGCGTAAAATTAATTTTGTATTGAGTAAATAAAAGAAGCCAAGCCAGACTAAGAAACAATCAACGACCCGTGTTGATGTCATTGATGACGATGAAAGGTAGGGTATTAGCTTGCACTCTACCTTGTTGTTTGATCACCAGTCCTATGATTTTTCGTTTAAATAGGTCCTGTAGATGAACCCGAAAAGTAATATTGAATTATGACCTAGTTTTTTCTCGTTTTTCTCATATTTGCTTGTGAAATGGAAGGGAATGATGAGGTAAACAACCAGTAAGAAACGGGAGAGGAGAAGAAATGGTTCGTTATTGTTCATAGATCGGATTTCATACATGATTATGTTGAAGCTTTAGTAATCGATGATTGCTTTCATCTACTCACATTCTATCATTCATCCCAGTGCCACTTTATTTGAACAATATACATGTCATGTTATCATAAAAAAAAGTTAAGAATTTTGTAGACAAATGGAAATTGATTCTGGCGTAGTTATCGTCTAAGGAGTAAAAATTGTCGAATTCTGTAAAAATGGTGGCAATGCATTGATGTCTACGAATTAGCGAATACAAACATGTTATGTGGGTCAATTCTGGAAATGGGGCGACGAAATTGACGGATGGAAAAACATAAGTGGTGAAAGTAAATGGTTTCAGAGTGATTTCAGACCGATTTTATACTTACCCATGTTCACTTATTTTACTAAAGCTGGCATTAATTTGATGAATGAGACAGGCAGATTATAACTATGAATGGAAAGGTGTAACATGTACTTTTATGAATGAGTGTTGTGGTTAAAGATAAACAAAAGACATAAATGACGATAAATTTTAACTAGGTTAAATTATTGTTCCTGACGCGTCATCATAATAATAAATGCATAATGATTAAATAGTTCATTGAGTACAGGAATCACCCTGCTGACATTGTACCACTGTTTTATTGCTACATGCTATTGTCTGGTTCATGATGACTCATCTTTTTAACATGAGATCAGAAAAGTTGGAAGATTATATAATTTGTTATATCCCCATAAGAAAACCAGTACGTGTACTGAAAAATGGCTAGACAATAAAAATTCAATTCAATTCAAAAGTTAACTAAATTGGCCGCAACATTATAATTCACACAATAATTTTTATTTATTTTTTGTGTAGGTACACACCTAATGGAGGGTTCACCCCCACTCCGCCCACTGCCTACAATCAAACATCTACACAAGGTCAACCTGGAGACTTATCACCCTATGACATTGCTGGTGACTTTGTAGATTCGACCACAAGCAGTGGTTTTGAGCCTGTAGTAGTAAACAGATCCAGCTCGTCATCCGAACTACCTGACTCACAAAACATGATTAACATCAGCACGACGACAACCTCGAGTACAAGTAGTAGTAATAATAATCTGCCTTCTGCGAACTCTATTCAGATCTCAGAACTCCTTGCTAGGACTATCACTGATGCACACAACCGGACATGCCTATATTCCACTGGTAAGTCATAAAATCATGAAAAAATAGTTTTGTTGACTCATTCATGTTGCCGGGTTTTACTACAAAGAGACTTTTTCAAATTTCCCCAGAACAAATCTCAGACATGCTCCGTCGTCCTCAGGATATTGCAAAGGTTCTCTACTACAAAGACATGGGCCATGAAGAGCTATGGCTCGAGGCTGCCAACCGCCTTACTGCCGTCGTCCAACAAATAATCGAGTTTGCGAAGATGGTTCCTGGATTCATGAGACTTCCTCAGGATGATCAGATCGTGTTGCTGAAAGGTTCATTTATTTTTTATTGCAAAAGTGCATTTATACGTATAACAATCGATTTATTTGCAGCATTTCACGAATAATATGAACAGACAATGGGTAATGGTAATACAATAATAATAAAGCTGTACCTTTTTTTGTGCTTTCAGCCGGTGCTTTTGAACTTGTTGTTCTCCGTGTCTCACGTCATTTTGATCCGGGCACCAACTCCGTCCTTTTTGGTGAAACACTGCGTAAGCCTAACTGAGACCGAAAAATTGAATTCTTTATAAATATTTTTTTGAAATTGAAATTAATTCAATCATTTGTCCATTTTTATGTAAAGTTCCTCCCGATGCCTTTCTCACTGCGGATACCACCGAAATGAAACTCATCACGTCTATTTTCGATGTCGCCAGGGCTCTTGCGGAGCTCAAACTCAACGAGACTCAACTCGCACTCTACTCTGCCTACGTCCTCCTCTCACCGGGTTAACTACTACCTAAAAAATAAAACATTTTGCTTCAAAAATGAATTTTGACCATCTTTTGGACAAAATTACTTAATAAAAATACATGAATTTTTGGATTCACTGTTCACTGCAACAAAAATTAGATGCAAAAGTCACTAAGAGAGTATTTCCATGTTTGAATATTTTATAGATCGACCGGGCTTGAAGGGAACAGAAGAAATCGGTAAATTGAACGCAGCTGTGTTGAGATCCTTACGGTTAGAGTTGGCCAAGACCCACAGACATCCCATTAAGGGGGATGTGACCGTTGTAGACGCCTTACTGGCACGAGTACCTCAACTAAGGTACTCATTCGTTTCTTGAACCTTTTTTGTTTCAAGAATATTACAAAGTTTTCATTGTTCAACCATTTTATTTTGCAAATTTTCAGGGAGCTAAGCCTCCTTCACTTAGAGGCACTAGGAAGACTTCGTAGAATGGCATCTCATCTGGAGTTCCCAGCCCTGCACAAAGAACTTTTTGCTGTGGACACATGATTCGTAAGTACAATTTAATACAAAAAATCATCAACGCGTTTCGCCAGCCTACGAGAAAACGTGATTTTTCTCAAATGCATTTTATTTAAAAACGAAAGAATCCTCGAGAACATTTATCTCATTATGACAAAGGTAATCACCTCAGATTATCTCTTAATTCTAATTAATAATGAGCATAATGATGTGCATCATAAATAATTTAAATACAGCTTTAAAATTTTATTGTTTTAGCACTAGTTATGTGTACATAATTTTACAAGAATTGTTTGTTCGCTTGTTGTGAATTAATTTTTCAAAAAACAATCTCTGAAATTTATATTTTCATAATTTTGAATGTATCTACTTTTGGACTTTTTCTTCATCTTCTTCATTGATCTTCTTCTTTACTTGCACAGATGGAAGGATCCTTGTTTGCTGCCACAATGACATTTGTGTTTGTAATTGTTTTCTCTTATTTCCCTTCTTAGATTTTTTAAACCCGTTTTCTATAGAGAGATGATGATGATCACCAACAAGATGGAAACAACACAAAAGGAAGAAGAGGAGGAACGAATGAGCGAGCGCATGTGCTTTTTTCCTGTCTGGGGCCTATATAAATAAAATTACGACTATTATTACTACTTCAATTAGTTACATTGAGAAAAATTTATATAGTACTAATATAGAGCGTATATATTATGTCTACATCACACAACACACACCTCATCTATATTATTACTCTGCTACGCAAAAAAAATGGAACTTTTTATTTCAAATGTTTTCATTTAAGATTCTCTCTTTCATTATGAACATCATTTTCTAAAAAAAGAATTTACAAAGAAAAACATCACAAAAAATAGATAATCTATAAAAACCAGGCGACAAACTACTATTGATCGTCACACGCATGTTAATCTCTCCAGCTAGGGTTTTGGTTCTGATACTACTACTTCTGGTTGGATGAATGATTTCGAGCTTTACAATAAAACATCAACGACAACAACGCTACAGCTAAAATTATTATACAACAACAATTTTTAAAATATAACCAATTATTTGGTTACATGAAAAAATATAGGGAATGGTACATTTAGGTCTAAAAGGTTACTCTTGATTTACAAATTACAAAGAAAAGTAATTTATGCATAATATTCACAAATATATATAAAATGCTAAATATATATTTATACAAGAGAGTAAAAAAGTGCAGTGCATGCTTGTTTTTTGAAATATATGTATCGATACGTATATACATACTTTATGGGGTAAGAATTTCCACAAGCAGAATTGTTTTCTTTCCTATATATGCCTTTTTACGTTCGTTCAAATAATAAGGCACACATACGTACATACACATAAATAGAATCTGTCGATGATTAAATTGTTACGCATAATAGATGGAACATAATAACTGCCTTCTTAAAATTCGGTTCGTGTCGTTATGTTGTTGATAAACTTTAAACATTTAAAGCTCATTTTCCAAAACTTATTTTGTGCTCACTATGAAATTATTTTCCATAAAATCAACTAATTGTTAAAGGTGCCATGGTGTCCTTTCTTTACACACAAAAAATGTATTCAATGTTGGTGCAAGTTAGGGGGAATGAGGTGAAAATGTTACTTTAACAGTGATAAAATGTACACATTTTACTATTAACTACAAAAACTACAAAGTACACATAGAAGGATACTTTACAGTTTTCAATAGCAAAACACAACCATTTTAATACATAACTGCCTGTGAGTGCTAATAATTGATAAAAATGAATATAGTCTAACAGTTAGTAGAAATGAAACATTTTAAATTATCAAGGCCGCTTACATTACGAAGAAGAAGCGAACGAGAACTAGCAGTACACTAAAGTTAATATCGAAAATCATTTTATTAAACAGAATGCGTATGCAGGTCTACAGATACGAACGATTTATAAAATAGCAACTAACACACAATAAAAATTTCCAGTTATACAATTTTATAATATTGTACGTGTGCGGGTTACTTGAACGAATGTTAATTCCTTGAAATCAACAAATTTGCTTTTCAAGTGAAAATTTAATATAAAATCACAAAACAATCGGAATCGGTAAATTGATCATTTCTAATCAATCGGCAAAAGGGTGACAACACAGTAGTTGAATTTTGGAACACTCAGTAATGGTTTCCTTTCACTGAATTGTACGCTGCTTACTAACTCACGAAAAAGGTCGTTGCTACAAAACATTGAATATTAGATTATCCGATCTGTTATAAATGCTGTGAGCGAAAGAAAGAGATATCTAACAAAGAGAATAATTATATTGCGTTTACAAAAAGGAAAATCTGATAGCTAGCTGTGTAAGTGTATGTTTGGTACCTGTTTCACTAAATGCGATTTTATTTGGAGAAAGCTGATGGAATGTTTCACTATGATATGATGAACGAGAGAATCATAAAAATATATTATAACACTGGCGTATAGATAAGTGCTATCTATATGCCATAATATTCAAGAACACTATATAAGGTACATGAAAATATTCGTACTACTTTGCATAAAAGTATGATTAAGAAAAAAGCATAATATAAGTGCATGCTCGTGCATAATATATACTTGACTATATAGTGTCTAGCTATTGTTAACAATAATGCATTGTAAATTACACAAGTAGTTTTGTTTTTCATACAATATACTTTTAAATATATGATATAAATTTGCATTATATATTATAAATCATACTATGGTAACGTATAAGTAATCAACAATTAGATAATATAATATATGTGTTTGTGCACATAATAATCAAAATACTTAGGGAATGCTTAGGTAGATGTACATAAAATCTAATCATTTATTGATAAGCAGAGTTATTATTAATGTATGAGGAAGAAAACGATAAGCTTTAGGCTAGGTCAGGGTTAACTTTTCGATGATAACATACAGGTGTAACGAAACCAATTAAATATACAATCTTATTGTCAATTATATTATTATCACACCACTGTTGTCTCGTTGTTGTTGACTTGTACTACTTCAATACTACTATGTACTACACAAAACAATTTTGATAAATATAATATATCTAGCTCTATACTCACGTTAAAACATTAAAGCTGATATGTGACACGAGTATTTTTCTTATGATTTACAACAACCAATTAAATTTGTTTGTGTAAAGTTCAATTTGATAAAGTAGAGGTAGATCGATCATGGATCCAAACATCCAAAGTTACTTTCTTTTTAGACGATCATTAGCAAACAGTCCAAAAATATTTATCTAAGAAAAATTAAGATTTATGTTGTTCTAATTTGTCTACCAGTTTATCATGCAATATTTTTGTGCTTTTGTTGCTTTTAATTCATCTTTTGTAACATCAACAATCAATAGTCTTTACTTTTACGTCTACGTTTTTTTTGGCATAATCATTAATATACAATCAAAGCAGCATAATAAGGAAATATGATCAATTCATTTTCTTTCAAAGTTGAGTAGGATTTTAAGCAAGAAATGTTTCAAATACCTGCTAACATAATATATGCATGGGTTTAGTTAGATACTTGTGGATATTGTTGCAAAATACCCATTTATCTTTTATGATTTTTGTAGGAAATATTTTATTATGAAAACATTTCTCTCTGAAAGTAGGAATATAGGATTAATACTAGGTGAAATGATCATGAGAGTACGTGTGATGATGATATTGTTGACAATTTTTTGTAGTACACTCGACAAACGAGGAAAGGAGAATCTTACAAACTTAATGTCTTTATTTTGTAAAGTTTTTGTGTTAGGAACAAAAGTGATGAGTTGCCTGTAAAAATGATGATGCTATTCAGAAACTTATATAATTGTAATTAGATAGTATAATGGTTCATTTATACAGGATGTGCATATTGCCATCCAACTAACATCGTTATGTACAGAGTTAGATAATGCCCTGTCCCATGTCCAATGAATTAAAATTTAACTGGATTTTGAAGAGAAATGTATAGGTTTATTTTCATCATTAAATTTACTTTTTAAATCATTATTTAAATGTTGACCCAAAACATTGTATATAATTATCATTAGTATTGTATACTATTAAAAGATCAGAATGAAAATGTGAACTTTTTTGTTTGCTATGAAAATATACCCGATAGTATATTAATTGTTAATTGAGTTAGTGATAAAATATGAGTTTATATGGAATGTAGTTTTTAGCAGGATTAGCATATAGAACATAGATAGATAAACAGTCTTTAAGCTTTTGTTTGACTGGGTTTGTGAGTGTACATACCAAGTAACTTATGTATGTTATGTAACCTTTGACCTTGATAACACAGAAAGAGGAAAACATAATATAATGTGTGTACGAATATATCTGAATGTACGCCTACTAGTGAAAATAGGAAATAAAATTCGCGTAAAAAGCTTTTATTTTGTAGAAAATATCTATAGGAAAACTTTAACAAAAAATAGTAAAAGTATAATTTGTAATTACTACTATTATAATGTATTGTAATCTTATATATGCGATACGATATGTTATGTATGATGATAATATGGATTTATTCATAACTCTAATATGATAAACATAATATGTATGTGGTAATCTTACTGGTTATTAATTATATACATTATACACTATATAAATATAATGGGGTTGTGGACAATTTTTTAAGAATAAATTCGAGCAATTATATCTACGTCTTCTCGCCTTCTTGTTTCTTTCTCCATAGAACACCTACATATTATGAGTTCATGACAGAATCTTTACAATTTAAACATATTAAATTTTGTTCCAGGTGTGAAATAATGAAAAGTTTTCAAATATTGCATACTCGTTACCCTTGTTACATAAGCTACTTGGGTTGATTATTCATACTTGCATAAAATGAGCTGATTGATATCACTTTTATTTTTTGCCAAAGAGTTTTTAGACAAAATCCTGATAATACCTTCGTCTGACATTTTAAACGCGCTTACAAATCATAAAAAATCTAAGAAACATGCCAGGCAGTAACGTGTCTATTACATCTAGTCAATACCGTAGGCGCCTAAAACGAGCGTCTGTCCTACGTAGAATAATATATTTAAAGCGCAGATGTATTCGGTGCTACCTAACGAACGTGGTACGATAAACCCTTGAACCCTCCCTTAACGCATACGATTAGCTATTTCTCATACAAATATAAGATTAATGTGCAAAAGCCATTTTTGTCACCAGTTTTTCTCAGGGATTCATCTTGGGCTTGCGGCATACACGATGCTGGAGGAGTTTAAACTCATATACAATCAAACGGATCTTTTTTACACGTCTTGCCTTTTTCTCACTTGCACCATATTAATGCTGATAGGGTCCATCATTTCCCTTCACGCGTTGACCAGAAAACTTTTGAAATGGCCGTTTCTCGTGGGAAATGTTCTAATGACGACCGCTTACATTTTAAACATCGTGGCCGTAATTGGTACATTTAGCTTCAAAGGTACGCAAGGCACCATGTACGGCTATCAGGTGGATCTTATCGAAGACTGCGAGGCGTATCCTGATCATGAATTCACTTTTATCGTCAGCCCTGCAGATAGAAAGGGTCGTCCGCTGGTAGTAGATTCAGTTGACTATGGTGAGGAGAAAGAAGTCGCAGGGAACCAACCATCCAGTCCTGCAAATTCATCATTATCCACAACGGAAGAGTTGATCACAAAAACGGTAACAAATTTCAACTCAGAATTAGTATACAATCAAATTCAAGGGTTTATATGCATTTTTAATCCTCATAATATTCGCGTCTAGTACAACTGCGATGAAATGCTCTCAAACATCAAATGGTTCAAGATAAACTTTGCTTTCATAATACTATATTGGGTTGTGACAAGTATCACTATGACCCTTTCGTATATGGGCATACTCCACTTGTTCTGGATCAACTCTAAGGGACAAGACTACTTGATTCTCCCACCAGCATTAGTAGAGCCTTACGAATTTTATGACGAAATTATGAGAAAAAATGTTTCCATAATGTCACTGTCTTCCGACGAACTCCAAGCCAGGCGAAAACATGACAAAGGACTTACCCGGAAAGCTACGAGGGTTGCTTTGGCTAATAAACCCACAAAAGTGGTGATGAAAAAGACAACTAGGCTGTTCGTCGCTAACGAGGTTAATCAAAATGATCTATCCCAAAAACCCACTTTGGCTGATATTCAGAATGCTGTCGGAATGATGTGATGCACAATACTTTTTAATTGCCTTTTTGATAGTTTTTTATTAAAAACCTTTGCACATATTTTTTTCACAAGATGTTTTGTTTTATAATTTCTTTTTCACACTAATTTATATTTTTTTCGTGGTTGACAATACGCTTGTCGCCTAAAACTACACAATAGATTATTATAGATATATATATTTCATTGTTTATCATACAAGATAATATTTTCTCTTTTTGAAACAATTTGTACATACTGCGCTATATTTCTCGAAACCGTTTGTCCTACTTTTACACAACACAAAAAATGCACATATTTATACAATGCTCAAAAACGCTTTGAGACTTTGAGACAGACGTCTAACAGCAATAGGTACAGTTCAATATAATGCAATTCTTCCTTTTTTCCATTTTACTACCTTCAATGATATTTTACACAGAATCCAACACAAGAAAGTTTCTTGGACATTCCAATATCCCTTCATTTTAAATTGCGTTTATCCTCATCAACTATATTTTATTGTACCTACACATCATTTTACTGTGGCAGCTTGGATGCTGGAGTATCGGCAAAGTATGTGAAGCTTCGTAACTCATATGAGGTCTCTGCGGGCATCTTATCGTGACATGCACCAGCACCTGTTACGCATGATAAGCCTGCCGCTGTATCCGCATCCGACTTTTGCAGAACAATCATACGAATGTCCTTGTGCAAGAATATCTTGTCTCCACTAGCAGAACTGCCAAAACGAAGATGAATCAGGTAGCGAAGCCATTTTCGAGCATTTGGGTCCCTATCTGATTTTCCCAGTGGCATGAACAGAATTTTCTGACGAATGAACGTTTCGCTGTTGACGGGCATGCTGGAGAGATCATAATTGATCACAAACATTTTCACCACTGTTTTCATCGGATTGTAAAGTGTAACTTGAATGGTGCCTCGACGTGGGACAGGATATACAGTAGGCGACAACGTCACATGAGCCTGCAAAATCATGAAAACAGGTTAGCATTAATAAAAATTTAAATTTACACTGCATAATAAATTCTGATTTTGGGTACACTATTATAAAATAAAACTATATTTACGACATAAATGCAAAAAGGTTAATTTTTGGTGTTCAAAAATGAAACAAATGTTTTGTCGTAGTTCTGCCGGGTAAACATTTGCTATAATGAGACTGATAAAGTCTATGAAGGAGACCTTCCAATATAAAGACCCCCAATCCTTAAGTAGACTTACTGACAAGAATAATATTATTCAGTTCTATTAAGTTGTTCCTCGATACTAGTATGCATGCATGATTTATATTTTCGGCATCCTACATACTACATTCGTCCAATCAATTTCTGGAATACATAACATACATTTCATAATATAGCGCACTAATTTATATTTCTTAATGTTGCGACCAGAACACATACTATCTATTCATCTGGCATGCCATTATCTGCCATGTTATAACGTTTTAAATAACATTGGACATAAAGAAAGTATTAACATGTAAAATTCGATAGGCTATTAGAAATATATTTGATGCATTTGCATGTTTCCTAGAACAACGATACTACTGATACTGCAAGTCAAAGCAAAATGCATTATAAAATGTTTTTACGCTTAGTTAGGCAGGGAAACCTGATTTTTTCCCATTTCCAGAAGACAATAATGAGAAAGTTTTGACATCAGAAAAAGTCACCATGAACCTTTTCGCGTGTAAAAGCTACAAAAGCTGTCCCTACACAAGAACACAAAAATCCGTGCTGTACTTACAGTATGACATATTAAATGAAATTTTATTTACAACCTACGGCTTAATCTCCAAAAACAACACATTTTCATGTTCTCTGTCTCTTTCTGGAGCACTTATACTGGAACACAAAACATGATTTTATCAGTCAGCTATCACGTGTTCATTAATGTATGTAACTACATTAAGTGATATTTGTTTACTATTTATGATGCATGATTGACTATGGATTTCTTATAGCTGTATTACTGCATAACAAATTCGCATATATACTAATTACTGGTCCTTTAATTTCATTTTGCTATGTCAGTGGGGTATTGGAGGGATACCATTTACGTGTAATTGGCCATGGCGACTCACTGACATACACGGAAATGTTTTCAAGCCCCACATCCTGGCAATCATTACATTATTCATTTACATTATCGTTTGGAAATAGGGCAAGATTTATTTTACTCGATGAAGCCACTAATATCCCTCCAATACACCACTGGCATAGCAAAATGAAAATAAAGGACCAGTATGAGCATTCAAATGATATGGCTAAGAAAAACAGATTTCAACTTACATGGTTGCATTTTTCAATTTCAACTCAAGTGTAATATTGTGATCCATAGGAATAATATGTATTTGCACTCATGACCATTCGCAGAAACGCATCATTTTAGTTTGTACTGCTTTTTAAGCCGCTTTCATGATAATTTAAGGCATATGATTTGGAAATTTGAGAAGAAATGAATACCATGTGGAAAAAACAACGACAACTTATCTAGCACAAATGAAATTGCAAATTGGTTAACCCCTTTGGAAGTTAGCATAGAAACGGAAGCATTTATTTGATCGTAAAAGAGTTCACATGGTTTGTTTTCAATTGTGCATACTATTTTATTGAATCATTCTAATATTTCCTATGGTAAGGTTAGACACGCGTTTACTTAGCGAGTAGTGGCAGCAGATTTTCATGACACTTCATGAAACAACGTGTTCAACAAATTCAAAGGCAAGATTTGACCCATTTAAATGTTTAAGTCAAACGAACCAAAAACTCCCAATTCGTAAAAGCGGACGATGTATGGTATCTGGCATCATTTTACTTTTCAATTTCATTTCCAAACACTCGAAGCTTTCAAAAGTTAAATAAAGCCAATCGTTATGTCCTATATTATTGCCGCCCTTCCAAGAATAGATACGATGCTATGCAAATGAATATTCCTTAAAACATTGTGAATCACGCAGCAATAGGGCTACTTGCCAAAATATCGTAAGCACGCAAGCAACGCTAGAAGCAACTTTTTTCATGGAAAATGACTGTAGTGTCTTTACTATAAAGTACACTGATATTTGGTATACGTCGATTTAGTTTAAAGTGAACTGATGTTGCTCACTAGTCAGTATAAAAAAATTATACCAACTTACGAACCAATATTTAACACCAGTGAGTGAGCAGTGATCATAATAAAGAAAAAAAAACAACCTCGAAAATCCTCACACACATTTTTATCATTTACTTTTGAATGCCAATTTATCTCACAAGCTATTTTTTAAACACTTAAGACCAATGCAATAATACATTCATGCTGTGTAATTGGTATGTAAGAGTCTTTGCAAGCTTATGTAATATTAGATAGTGCAGAACATTGACGTGAATGCAACCTGATTTTTTAAAAGCAACTCAATTACTTATCTGCTGAAGTGAAACGCGCTGTCTGACTGCCGACAAAATAAATGTGCCAAAGCGCATAATGATATTGATGATAACTTTGCTTCTATGTAATTTCGTCCATGCTCTATACTTGTGACGCAGACCAACCAAGCGACATGCCATGCAAAAAATCCATACTCTATTCCAATGTTCTCATTGCACTGCTAAATTAGGAGAGAGCTTTCCTCTCCGTCGTGATTATATTTTTTATTTAGATGGGCATGTTTTTTTTATACATTACATGTGTTATGAATGTTTCGTTTGCTATAAAACTTTGTGTTAGTTGGTACTCCAGCACCAAACATGAACAGCTAATAAAGCAGTACAGCAACAAGTTAGTAGGCACTGCTGATTTTTAAAGCAGTGAGTTGCTACAAAAAATAAAATCTTAATATATTCACTCTGGTGTTGTTTTTTAAACTTGCTTTTGCACAATAATAACAAAAACAGAAAATAGAGTTGTACCCGACAAAACATGGTTAAACATTGGTCGTGTTTTGTGCTGTGATGTTGCACTCAAAAATATTGCATGGATGAGCAAAGAGAGAAGACTATAAAATCATGTATGTGAGACGCGAGAACACCACGTGAAAGCAAAAAAAAGTATCAAGGTGAGTTGTGAGTAGAGGTAATTAACTTGAACCAAGGTCTTCTTTTTTTGCATACCACATACTAAAAAAGTTGGAGAAGAAAATCATAAAGTTTCTGCATTTTATGCAAACACAATTAGGTATACCAGCATGCCATGAAATATTGCTTCCTACATACACATAACATTTAAAAATACGCTGCCTTGACTTGGAACTTGGAATATTTTAGCTAAAGAGTAATTTTTGGTAAGATAGAGACAAATCCCAGCATAATATATTAAACTACTAAACTTGCTTTTAAAAATCTTATTATTCAGTCAGCAGTGAGAATCATCATTTATTGGTAGGATTGTGACTATTGCTTTATTTGTTTAAACTATTCTAAGATGTGGATGATGAGAACTTTGAAATCCTTATCGTAGTTGATTAATTTAAGTGGTTAACATGCTCAACAGTTGCAGCATACTGAATGAAAATAAGCATCACAGAGAACCGAATAATAAAATTGCATGATGTTTTATGTTTTTCGCTAAAATGCAAGTTTGTATAAAGCATTACTTGATTAGAAAAACTTTTGCTCACATATAGAGTTTATAGCATTATGCAAATGAAATCAATTATTAGTAAATATGACAAGGAAATCTCAAGTTTTCTAATCGAATTTTCTAATCCTAAAATCGTAAAGAAGAATGGCTTACAGAGTATGGCGAGGAGACTCTGTCGTTATCACAGAATGTAAAGAAGAAGACGGTGACGGGAAGTTTGAAATTATGAGAAGATCCCACATCCACCTCGGCAGTGAATCCTTCTACGGTGGACACTGGCTCAATGCGTCCATTCAGAACTGACTCTTCAAAAGATCCAAGAAGGGATTGACTAGGCTCGGACAACCTATTAATAAAGGAATTTATAAATATTGAGGATGAATTATGGGCATATGTAAATTACGGGCCGAATGCAAAAACATTCAACATTGCAAATCAAAGACTGATTGTGATGATGACGTCAGCGCGTATGAAAAATGAGATACAACGAAAGATTTTCACTCATAATTTCTTGTCACGCATACCTTTGTCCATGAAAATGGGGACATCCCATTGACCTTCCCCGACCACATTTTGCAATGAGACTGGAGTCGAAATCAAACCGCCCCGCCTTGGATATAACGGACGCATTGTTGGCTAATACACAGCGTCTGAAAGGTGCAGGACTGGATGTGAGTGGGAGACCACTTTTATGGAACACTTGAGTCGTTGCTCGGTTTAGACTGGATTCAAACTGGAGCTTTTCCCGGAGAGTAGGAATTTTGTTTAAATTTTGTGGCTGATGTGAATTAGCGTGATTGTTTGAATAGGGAACATTGTTGGATAGTAGCAGCAAATTCCCCTTGTTCATTGTCATAGCTGTCATCTTTTCAATAATAGTTGCCGTAGTCGTAGCCCCATTATTAGCATTTGCCGTGTTGGTGGTTACAGTATTATTTGTAGTACTGTATGAGGTCAAATCCGCATCCTCCTCACTACTTTGACTTGCGTCAGGAATTGCAATTCGAAGATTCTACATGAAACGAAAATAAGAATAATGTATACAGTACTTTCTACGAATTCACTGCCATGTTCGTATTTCGTACTATGCTTTCTAAAAAGCGTTTTCTTCATCAAAATCAAGAACCCACGCATCATACTATCATATCATTATCAAGCAGGGTATGTAGTACCTTTGGCCTACTACGATGAGATGATGATCCATTATTACCACCGCTTGCATGACTACGTCGACTTCGCCCACCTCTAAATCGTATTCGTACACCCGAAACATCCTCCTCTCCTCCTCCTCCTCCTTCATTCTCTCCCAGCATACCACTACTATAAATCATGTGCTGCGATTTATTATTAGCAGCACTCGAAGAATGGTTGTGATGATGATGATGACGCTGCTGATTATGATTTGCAGAAGATGAAAGACATGGTTTTGTGGTATTTGCAGTAATACTATTTGAATTTGTTGACGGTGCCGTGCTTGCCGTTGTTGCAGGCACTACAGGAGGCGTCATCATAGAGGAAACACGACATGAAATTACTGGAAGCAATGGAAAACTCTCCATTCTTGGTAATGAGTCCACCGTGACCTACATTTAGGATAATGCAAATAGTCCACGTATGTTATCCAGAGAGTGTTAAACATTTAGAACAGAAGAATAAAAGCATACTAACGTAAAATGAATTTTAGTAGGTATATGCCCTCCTCCATTCTTTTCTTATTCAACAAAATCATTATCATATTCATTCATTTGAAACACCAATCATCTTATCTAATCTCCATAAATCAAAGCATAATATCTATAAGAACTATGGGCATTTATTAAGAGTATGCAAATTTCAGTATTGCACATTAGCAGTCTCAGTTTAAAAATAACAACTGAGATGTCCAATTATGCTATGCAATATCACAAACCACAATTATATACTGCTTGTGCTTATCATACAGTATTGCAAAATATATGTATTCTTTATATTTAGATATGAACTGTTGCGTTGTATTCATTATTCATGCAAATTGCGTTACTCTTTAGCTTAAATTATTCTTTCATGCTTGTATTGAAGAAATATTGCGACTTACTTTAACTGTCCACTTGGAACTGCTCCGTGGACCTTTGCTCCATCCTCGTAGATGCTTGTAATGATGAGCATATTGGGTATTACTACTCTGATTGTCCCAAAAGCTTGGACTTTCCAGCGTCACTGATGGGAACTCGTGTCTATCCCAACCTTCTTTGTCCACACTACTGCTTGTCGTTGTTGCTAACCCACCGCTATCTGCCATATCGATTCGTACTTTCCACCCGGAAGTAAATTCCTTCTTTTTCGATAACCAAGCTGCCAACTGTGAAAAGTGCAGAAAGGAACGAACAGCATTATGCAAGTTCCTCGGGGTCATTACTATAGGAGGCGCTCCAGTTTTTGATGGTGCCGGACTAGATTCTACGCCTGCTTCAGCATCACTTTCTTCTTGTTGAACCAGTGTCACTCGCCATTTTTCTATGATTAGTTCATTGTTTTGCGCATTGTTTCCTCCCATTTCGGAAGACAAATCACCCGTGCTGTTGTACCCGTTTGTATTATTGCTACTGTTTGCTGTTGTTGCGGTTGTATTTGCATGCTTTGACGGAGTTAAGACAACATCCAGGGTGAGGGTGGAAGGGTCAGACATTAAAAGAAATTGTAAGGATGCGAGTTGGCGACACTGTAATAAAATATTATTATTTTAATCAGCTTTGATTTCTTCAAGTACGGAAAGCAAATCCTAATCGAATAACGTATTAAAGTAAATCCAACGTTTTTTAAAAATTAGATTTCTGCACGAACAAAATATTAAAAGTAATCAATGCTAATTACCTAATCAATTATTGTCAGAAGAGAGAAAATTACTATCTTGAATATGAGATGCACGAGTTAACGACATAAGCATTCAATTATTATGATAGCATTATGATATGATATGTCAAATGTCACAATAATCGCCACCAGTACTATTCATTGCCGGTTAGCACATGGAGATTTATGGAGGTTTTACGAAGGTACCAATCGCAATTTTCATATACTTAGGCATATATGCAAATTCGGATGTCGTGCCAAAAACTTATGGATTATATAGGCACCTATATTCGGGCCTAAGCATTGCTTTGTAAGCAATAAGCAGTTTCTTCAAAATTCAAATGAATATATTTAAACTTGACCTAATTTATGCCTTACCAATGGATTTGTCTCATAATCACAGAAGTGTGTCACGCTCTTGAAAAGACTGGTACAATGGTCCCCTTCCAAAAATCCCTTGCTTTGTTTGTGATCAGGTAACCGTCCTTCCAAAATCTGGATTCCCAAACCCATTAGGAACTGCGCTGGGGTCTTGGGATCCGGTGAGACTGACATTATGTTTGGGAAAGGAAAAGGAGATCCGGATCTACCGCTAAGCAATCCGCCTCCAAGAATTCCTCCTACGTTGGCTCCGCCGCCGGTGGTTGCAGCTCGAATCATCATTTCTTCCTCCACTGTGCTTGGTGACAATGGGGAACTTGCCGTAGATGATTCTGATGATGAGTCAATTGACGCAGCAACCGATGATGGGAGTGCCGTTCTTGCTGATGCAATGGAAGGTACAAGAGGCGTCAAGGAGTAATTTGCTCGTTCAACTAAATCCACTATCTTTTGCATCATTTTGAATGATTTCACGCGCTTAACAAAGTAACTGACCTGGTTTGTTTTTATCTATGATTTAATATTTACAACGAATTCTACTAACAAATTTTCTGAAAATAGTTGGATTTAGAGAATACCCACAAAATAACCTTCTTTCTTCTTGGCAGACAAAAACGATAAAGTGGTTTTGCTTGATTCCAAATAATAACTAACAGTAGATGATAAGAAGTAGTAGGTACTATTAATCTGATGTATAGACCCTTTTTGGATTTTAAGACAGTTTCTTACAAATTGGTTAGTTAATATATATATAGCAAAACTATTTGCTTTCTTAATTTGAGTTCTCTGCAGTAAATAGGTACATTTAGTTACTCTGCTACAGTATGACATGTGGCATGTAACAAAGGGCATGAAATTTACGAAAAAAAAATAGCTTTCGCATACGCGTTACTCCAACAATTTACATAGTCTTACGTATTGTTACAAAGGATTTGGGTAAATGCATAGCAATTTACATGCAACTTAGCCTGCTTCCACCTTACTCAGTTTGGACGAGCAAAAGCATTTCTTGTCTTAGAGCGGATGTAGACTCGAGCAACAGAAAAACCATTCCAAGAGCTCACGTCCAAATTTTTGCTTGGCTTACTTTTCGCTTTTTCAATGCTATTTGTAGACTGTATGCCTATATCGATCTTCTTCTACTGTTCTCTTAGCTCTAGGTCCAGCTTGAAAACCCGGAATTTTTTACAAGCTACTGCCGAGTCTGCCTAACAACAAAGCACTTCTCATTTTCCATGCTATACCTGTCCGCGTGACCTTAAATGCTCTAGGACACGACACAACAAAGGACTTTCACTCCATTACTCACAGCAGGTTTACTTGCTTGCTGCTGGACCCAGAAACGTCTCTTTAGCACTCCGTTTTTGCGTGATGCTACGAAAACATGATGAATGTTCATAAGATTTCCCTTCCTGCTGTACCGATACACTTTTTACCCAGGAGGTATCAAAAAGTTGCAGGATTGTTTTACTTTCTCTTTGTTTTTCTACATGTTCATTACCATCATCTCGAATGACTCACTTCTCAATTCACACAGACATAAACAACTTATACATTTTGCAATTCTGTTTAACGTTCCATGGCAGAATTATTTTAAATGCTCTCAAAATAAAGTGATGAGCGATAGGTACACAAGTTTTTTCATAATGAAAGTCCAACTAATTCATAGGTAATATGAATGAAGAGAATAAATGCAACAAAATGGATGATACAAAAAAAGCTATCAGTTACTTCATTTGGTTCACTAATCAGGGCAGGTTTTTATCAAGCATAAGTTGCTTGAACTAACTAACTACAAACATTAACTTTCCATGAGTATTTGCATAGTTCTGTCATCTACACGCACCACAGAGTCAACAGAGGAATCTTGCTTACTCGGACAACAACTTTCCTTTTGCGCTTCAATTAGTAATTGTTTACCACAAAGAACTGAACCCAAAGTCCGATCTTCCCAGAAACAATGATGTTGATACTTATCTGGTTGCTTGCGAACAGTCCGACTGTAATTGGGCTTGGCAATGTTATTAAAGTGTCCAGCAACGGTTACATTAGCACTTGCGGGACAAAACTCTTTGCAAAGATTACCATCATCAGTGATCACTTCTGCCTCTGTACCACAGTCACTGCTGATGCTTCTTGTGGCACATTTGCTACTGTGGAAACACTCAATCACTGCCCATTTTACACCAATTTGTCCACCTTTTTGTTGTTGAAGAAAACACTTGTCGTCTTCAACTATTGATACAGATCCATTCAAAGCAAATCCATCTTCAGATTTTTGTGAATAGTCGCGAAGGGGATATTCCATTTTGGTTGAAACCTTAGCCTTCTCCCTCGTTGTCGTCTCCACTCTGTCTAATAGCGTTCTTTACACAAAGAAAAAATAATCAAATTCAAACACCTGGTTGGGAGAATTCATCAACTAACTTTTACTCCTGCTAATTATTGTTCTCTTGATCTTGATAATGATAGTGTAAAGTTGATGTGATCTTTACTGCATATTTTAAAAATCCATTACAGCATGCAACTATAATGCAATAGATACAATGCTGATATGATGCATACTAATGATGAACCTTTTAAAAAAGCTTCAAGTGAATGAAAGAGAAACACAATATAACACACACATAACCTAAAGCTGTAAACCTGTAATATGACTATTAGACATTAGCAGTAGTGTTACAATGTAGTAAGTGATGATTAGAGCAAAGGGATATCCTTACCACAACAATATAATGTGGTTTTCAAGAAAATGTTGAAAGAGATAACTATTTCAAAAAGCGAAATCGTTATATTGTATATTTTTTGTATCTTAACTTGCTTGAATATGTATAATGCTAGCACTAGTGTGCTGTAGTTTCAAAAACTATCTATTCGTCAGTGTTTTACTGCTCACATTATGCTTGATGTGTGTACTACTTACATTTTATCAATACGGTGAATTCATCAATGCAGATGAAAATTATGCAGTGGTATGCCTCTAAATATCTCTGATGCTGCTATACAACTAAAAAACTAAACAAGTTACTTTTTCAGACAAGCACTCCATTTATGATCTTGGCTTGCGTTCTCATTCTTTTTATCTCTTCAAAATTAAGAAAATGTACTACGATATGCGTACCTTCTCAAATGCTTTTTCTCCTGTTTGTTTTGTTTAAGAAAATGTAATAATAAAGTATTATATAAAATGTTCAAGCTAACATTGATTCCACAAATTATGGTTTGTGAATATACTGACTGATGCAGGGACGACAGAAAGTTAACACTACTATAGACACCACAATACTAACCAGCTTGCCTTTGTGCTTCAAAGATAGCTTCCATCATACGCATTTAAGTGTTTTTTGCTTGTTCTGCTGCTGTTGCTGGCTGTTTTCAGAGGTCTGGTCTTTCTACTTTTTCTCTGCATCCCGCATGCATCTCATACTATGTCAGCTTTTTTGCTCACTGCTCCTTATGGATTCCACGTAGTTACTACATATGTTTTTCAACAACACACTGTCGTATATACAATGCGATATAAAACTATATATAAAGCAAACATCGCAACAATATTTATGTACAGATTAATATTATTATTCCTATAGTAACCCATTACTGTGGAGAAGCATGAAGACTGACATCATATGGTAGCAACAATACAGAGCAAATGGACTTTGTGCATAGTACAAACATCATATGAAAGTAGTATGAAACTAGTTCTTTCGATATTTGGATCCTTCATCCTTTATAGCACATGCATGCGTTCTATATACACGTTTGAGTTGAACCTTTTTTGTAAAGTCCATAAAAATGATTCTTTTTGTTTTTTACAGCACACTCAATGTAACAAAGGTGTAGCTTAGCTTGGCATTTAAAGGGAAGCTGCGGGAGGATCGAGAATAAAGGCATTTATTTTGAATTTGCTCTCTATGAACCTTTCCCCTTGTATTCAATTCACGCCATCATCATGTCCCATGATTTTGATTAGGCCACATTGCATGCTTTACATGCATGTAGGTACAAATGAAATATTCAAAGAGAATTGTCTGGTTTGTTGTGCTCCTCTCTGTGCTCCTCCAACTTTGTTCTCTCTCGCCTGCATACATCATATGAACATGTTTTCTCACATTACATCTTTTGTGTCATATCTTCCACCCTTGCTCCTTTAGTTCTACCTTCACCAATAAAGACTTTTTGCTTCAGGCAAGTTATCTATTTATATTGTCTATGGGGTATGTTTGACACTGCTGCGTACTGAATTTCCCTTCTAGCTGGCAATGGCAATTACTGGGTGGTGAAGTGAGCATTCTCTTTGCTGATTTGCTTGGACTCTTCAATGTCGTCATCTCAGCTGTTTCCCTTGCTTATGAGAATGATAAAAAGTTTTATCATATACCTAAACTATAAGTATATTCATAAGCAAGATTCTCTCTTATATGCTATAATTCCTTAAACTTATATACACCTAAACATGAAGATCGGTACGGACGCTTGAATGTATGCTAGCTAACTTAGCATTGCTAAGTACTATAGTAACCATTTCGTATTATAATATAGATATCGAATCTTTAGTAGCAAGTAGCAACAAAGGAAATGTCTTACTTTTTTACCCTGGCATGTTGATTAAAAGCCCTATGCACTTTTGTATCGACGTCATCAAAATTGCTTGGTATGAAAGTGTCTATACTTGTTCACAAAGTTCTTTTTTAACACAGAATAATTTTATTGTTCTGTTTAGAGCTTTTTGAGAAGACTAAGAACTTACCCTTTTATATTTATCCCATTGCAATTTTTAAGCGATATGCTTGATTATAATCAAATCATGAGAAGAACACAATAAAACGTAATATATAGTCAGTCAGTTGGGTGAGTTATTAAATAAGTTACCTTCACATTTTGTGCAATATGCGTACCTGATACTGCCTCTCTCTTTAAACAGATGTACAATAATACTCGCATAATGCGTTGTCTTAATTTTAAGATGCTGTTTCTATAATATACTATGCTAGTACTTCTGTGTTTCTGTTCTGAAAGCAATGTTGATATGGTTACATATATTTTGTACAACGCAAAAAATTATTGCCTTGGCGTACGCACACAATCAAATGCCATTAAATATGTAATAGTACTTAAAAACAATTAAACTTAACGTGCACACTGAAGAAAGCTACCGATTGAGAGATAAAATATCAAATGTTAGTAAAATGACGATTGGACGAATTTCCGCTTCACATCACAATGAGAAACGACACACTAAAATTAACAAAACAGCTTTTGCAGCTTAAACAAAATGTAAGCTTTGTGCCACTGATATTATCACCTCACTGCTCCTCTGATAGCCCATGTAATAACTTAACATTATTAGCCCACATGATATGGCAATGTAATTGTGATAAACGACCTATTTTTGTAAAATGGACTGATTGTAGTCAATTTATGAGTTTATCATCGGTTATATTGTAAAAATACTTTCAATTGACCCTGGTTCTCTTTCCGTATGCATGACTGCAAGTTTGCACTGTTACACTGCAGAATGACCAAAAATTGAAAATTGACATACAATCAGTTCAGTCTTTCTCATTATTTCGACACATAAAATCGCATGCACCCTCATTTTTACGTAAAACTTGAATTATAAAGGGTGGGCGCAAAGAAACTGTATTTGACCCAAGTTTTTACCTTAATGTATTAATATTTTCTAAAATCTTAGAGTTTCCAACCTCTTTATAAGATAAAGTGATAACTGCTCTTGTTTGCTGCTCTCACTACTGCTTTAGAACAACTGATCTGACTGTCTGACTCTCATAACAAAGCAAAATATAATCTCTTACTTTAGTTGTCGAACGACACACCAAACCGAACGTGATCAGAGAGATTGCCCTGGTTTTCCATTCAAGCTCAAAGTCATAGTCTGCATATATGTCACAGTACAGAAGTAGATATAGTGAAACCCCAGCAGCGCAAAGTCATACTTTCCCGTTTATATTGTCATGGCATATTTGTCTTCGTAGTTCTATTTACAATATACGTGGAAGATTTTGTGAGAAAAGTGGACACATGGGGCTTTCTTCTGATGTTATGACGATAACACAAATACTGCCACCACTGATCACTGCAAGCAAACTAAAAACAAAAAAGCGAATGAAGACTTAAATGTTCATTATTCTTCTTTGATTCCATCCAGCACTAGTCAGTCAGTAGAATTGAATGGACATTTGAAACTGAAGGAATGAAAGACGACAGGGCATATTACTGGTAAGATCAACATGGGAAATAAAAAAGTCAAGACGATACGGGCAAATTAGGTAACCACTAAACCTTAACTTTGTTGTGTTTACTATTTATGATTGATGAATAATGCCACGTATTACTAAGATATAAATTTAAAAGCGAGAATTTCACTAAATCCTCAAAGAATTTTTGTTTTATTTTCATATATTTATCATCTGATCCGATAGTGGTGTAAAATTAATGTCCTTGAGTAACGTTGTATTATTCATCATCATTTTGTATCATTCATGTACATTGGAATCTACAGTATTACTTATTAAACAATGCGTAAGAATGCGTGATGTTTAAATTCCTTCATTAGTTGCACTTGCATTTCTAGTGCAATGCAATGCTAGAGTGAAAGCAGTTTAAAGCAAGGAGCAAAGTTTTAAAATGAGTGGTGTAGATTTTAAACCTTTACGAACGTTCTTAATTCAATTAACGGCGACTTTGAAATTTTCATGCTGGAGTTCCATAAAACATTTCATACCCATACCCGTCGATTCCTTCCCAATTTTTTTTCATTCCGAAGTATCTCGCATTCCCTGAAGTAGTCCAACCTATGTTTATTGTCAAATGATTATGTCATAATCATTATGAGATGAAATGATACACATGAATGCACTCGGTCATCCGATTTAAAGTGCGACACTCACTAACTTCTGACTGTGGAGTGAGTGCCAAGCAAATTGGCATGATATTGGATATATAATGTTTGCCTTATTTAAATTTTCTGTTCTAATATGTATTTCATAAAAAATAAAGTAACTTTACTTTATTCAATCAAGTTGATTGTTAGAAACCCAAACATAATACAATTGCATATTGCAAGAATGAATGAAAGACATTACTGGTGGTACACGGCGATTAAGTTTTGGCTGATGAAGATAATGATCATGATTACCGTGAAGGCGAGTCGTGCTTGTGTTCTATGTTATGCTCTGAGAAGTCCTTCCCAAAATAATGATCAATTGAATTGTGTAATTGATTATATACTCTTTTTCTGCATTGATGTTGGTAAGTCAAAAAGCAAGACGAGTACTTGAATTTCAAAGTCAAAGTGTTGTCATTTTACCTGCTGGTCCTACATTTGCATTAGACATAGCGTGTGCTCCGAAATCAAAATTCAGTATAACGTATTGCTAATATAAATCTTAGTGTGTTTTTCCTAAAGAATATAATATGTTTATGAAAACAAAAAGGTTCGGCAGTTTAATAGATGCACCTAGTTCTAATTAATTACAAACAAAATGATGTGGTTAAAGGCAACGAGCATGTTATGTATCCCTTTCTTGCTTTATATTCCAAGAGTTATTTTTTCTTGTTTCAATGAAAATGCGTCGAATAGCTAGGACAAGGAATTAGCATAGCGCACTTTATTCGTCTTTTGCTGCCGCCTACCGTTCTGTTTGTGAAACTGCAAGCCATTGTACTAATGACGGACTAAAACATACCAGGTTTGCAAGATAGGCTACTTGACTTTTTAGGGATTCTGGTAAAGCGAAAAGAATCTATCTCGAGCGTTTTGTTTAACTGAATTTAAAAGCTTGAAATATTAATTTTTGCATAACTTCTCAATAGTATACCATAGCCAGTGGTAAAATTTTTCGGTGAAGTTTTCTGTGTTAAATGAATAGTTTTGCAGCAAACTGGTGTTTATCATCCGATTCGAATAAATAATATTATATGACATTTGATAATACTTTAAAATATTTTTCTTTTCCATAATCAGGATATTTTAAGGTAAAATCATTCATGTGATATTTTTTAAATTAATTATTTGGTTAAGGGGTTAAAATTTCACTCCCTTCTTCGTTTCAGGGGATGAAATTTTAACCTGGTAGTACTTAATTGAATATGTCTCCTTCTAATTAAGAATCTTGATTCTTAACTTAAGGAGATACAATTGTAAACAGAATTCCCAATTGTTTATACCTTTAGTTCACTTATTCTTTGTGCTATATACATATATTGATAAGGAACGATGATAAATCCAGAAGCATTGTATATTGTACAATGTCAGAAACATTCGATAATGGTACATCAATGTTTTCCTAGCTTATTACAATAAGATTGCATATTACTCTTTAATTAAATCATTAACATATTTTTACAATGCTTTTCCGTTTTTTCTTTGTCTATCCCAATACATTGTCAACTTGTGCTTGTCAACATTATATTAATGTCGACGAAATATTATTATTCATTGTGGTTAAACAAATTAACAATACTTTCGTTTCGATTTTTCTTCACGTTTTAAATGAGCATAGGTATTAATGTGTCTTGTATAATGCGCTGAATAAACAACTATGTAAACTATGTTATTAGTTGCGTAGATATGATTTAAACCTGATTATCCATTACTGAACAGCCTATTGAATTCAAACAATTGAATGATATAGGTGCCTTGATATGAGTTAAACATTCATAGTAGACCAGTAAAAGATGCTCGCTGTAAAAGACAAACAATAACTGCACACGAACATTAAACTACAAGATTAATACATTACATCACTAAAGTTACATGACGTTGCATTTGTAGTTGATTTTCATTATACTGCAACATATTGTTGCATAAATAGCTTTTGCTGCTTCCTTCAAAGTAGAACCGGACGAATCCACCCTTTACGTGAATCCATCTTAATTAGTATTTCCTATATTTATATTTAACTGACTTCAAACATACCCAGCTAAGACTTGAATTTACTAAATAATAAACTAATATGTTTTTTTTAAAATTTGTTCTAAATTGTCAATGTTAAATTATAGTCTTTTCCAATTTGGCTTCAAATGTACGACGTTAAAATGTAGGCATCAAAACATTTGGCTTCATACTATACTAAATTTTAAATGCCTTGAACTTGAAAATTTCCAACTCAATCTTTTAATTGTCCCTAAATTTGGCACCTTCAATTTTGTTGTATTTCATTAACTATCAACTATCCTTCAACACAATAATAATCCTCGATTAAGGCTTCAAATAAAGTACCCATCCACACGAATAAACGAACATGATATCTTAATACGCTCCTCGGTTGAAGCAGCGAGCTGATAATGATAACGTATTTTTGTGCCTACTTTAGCTTTGCTAAGTGGATGACCACGTTCATGGTTTGACATTATTACTTTTGTACGTTGCTTGCATAGAGATTATATATGTAACTACTTTTACCTACCATTGTTAGAGCGGAAGAGGAAAAGCAACAGAAAACGAAAATGTTCCGTTTCGTAGTAATAAGACAAGCAAATTAATTGAAAGAGAACACATTTTCTGATTATCAGAACTACAAGTAACTTGGGTTGACTAGATGATTTACCAGACCTTTACATAAATTATAACATCTACTAGTTTACCTTTACTCTTATTGTAGCATTTTTCTGTGTTTGTTTGTAGGGATTTTTTTATAGAAACATGTCAATAGCCTTGTTTTACTTTTTTGAAGTGCATAAAAATGAAGCGTAGGAAAGGAGAACAATAAAATCAACAACTTTTGCCATCTTATTATTCCTGCTTGTGCAGTTAACCGCATAATATCAGCACCTAGAGGATCACATTTTCTTTTTTGTGACTTTCATTATTCATTACTCCGAACTTTTTGCAGCCGACGATGAAATTACATGTCCGCTTTTTACATTAGACGGTTGCTTGTTGCCTTTCCTACACCGAATGATCGAATCATGAACTAAATCCTCGGTTGTAGTATTATTTACAATCTGTACAATTATACTTTCACCTTTTGCAACTTTTATCGTTCTTTATTTCTACTTTCTTTGTTTTCAATGAGTTCATAGACCAGTTTGAAAAAGTCATATACGGAAATGTATTGCGACCGTAAGTAATAGTGTGTTGAAATAACGATGAGTTTCTTGTTCGTGATTGTTGTCGTTTCTTGGCAACGAGATAGCGTAGCATATCTGTGTGATTGTACCAGAGGGTGTAAAAGAGGGCATCGTTTTTTGTACAAAAACTTTTTAGCGTATCTTTTAAGCAATTCACTTTTTATTTTTATTTTATTTGGATTCCCAGGAATTAATGCCAAACCACCTACTTTTTGCACTGCGAGAGAATTTGAAGGTTTCAACTTATTATGAATTTTTACAACGATGGTCAACTCAGTCAACTGCAAATGACAAGGGACGATAATCAACTGAGGATGTCAAACAAACATTGTTACCGTCTTTGTACATATATTGTGCGTTTTAAAATGTCTATAATATTGTGTACGATACCTATTGGTATTAATGATATTGATGGCTAAACGAGAGTGGTCAAGATGAGTTGAAACGGAATGCAATGCAGAAGTCTTTTCAGAAGGAATTGCTAATTTGGTACAAATAAGTCCTACCTTAACCTTGAAACAACAGAATCAGTGCATACCCTGTGTAGTCCACTGGACTAAGTCCAGTGTTCATGTTTATCACTTGAAGCACATGAAATTACGTTTATGGTTTTTATCAACGCCACTAACTGTTGCTGACAGTTAGTTGTTTAACTGACTGCTATCGATCTAGAGTTATAAAGGACTGAAAATGTTAATGCATGATTAAACTTTTCTATTTAAAATAATTGTATGTGGAAATAAAGCTCGTACATGACGTCAACACGTATGACGGCAACCCATTTTGTTGCCAATTGAACAAGAAATTTTGACCGAGTCCTTTTATGGATCCATAGTTTTGCAAACATGCATAGCTGTAAATGCCTACGCATTGTGGCGAGATGTAACGTAAACTTTACATACGAAAAATAACCTAAAATATCCTTTACTGTAATTCTGCTTTTAAAAGTACAAAGTATAGATTTTAATACCTTAAGAACTGTCAACCACTATAACTCTTATATTTCTCTTATAACAACTATACCTATATATATTACATAGTAGAACAAAGAAAAAAACAAAGTAATCTCAAAATACATAAACCATTATGCAGCATAAACATGATTGACTAGACACAACTACCTACCTGTGTTGTGTTGGTATTTTACTGTTTGAATTTGTTTTGCAATATATGCCTCAAATTCCAGTTGCTATAATTTTAAACGCAGTTGAAACTTTATCAACCTATTTTAAGCTCTTGTTTTAAATCTTTATACTCAACATGTGTGCGGTAGTGCGGTTTATTGTTATTGTACTTTAAAGGCTCATCAATAATTGTCGATGTTAGTACACCGAAGCAAAATGATTTATTATTGCTTGGTTTGGTTGTGAAAAAAACCGCAAGCGTAGAGTATAAAAGTATTGTTACTAGATATTCATCTATCCACCGTAAGAATTAACTTAAAATCTTAATTTTAACCATTCTTGTCAGTTGCCGCTCTCAGTCTAGCTCAGTAATAGTTGGTTATAATATTGTATGTCAGGTGACCTTTGACCCCTATAGGGATATGTAATGAGGAATCCTCATTGAGGATGGTGCCAAGAACTGATTGAGAGATTTTGTGTCAAACTGTTTGGAAAATATCGTGTCTACTGCCACAGGAACACTTTGAGAAAAATCAAAAAGTAGCAAACGTACTTTAAAATGTAGCATGATGTTTTAAAAAACTCGCAATAAAATTACGTACTATACGGAAACCAAAGTGTTAGTATTAGTTGGTCTTTCCAACATAATCAGTGTCCATCTACCTGTCCATTTGCTTAAAGTACTTTAAATAGGGCGTCTTTAAACTTCTCTTTCAACTGGGAATAGTATTTGATTTGTATTAGCCATGCACAGAGGATTGTACGAATGAATCATTCTCATCTTTGCTCGCTCCTTTTGCTTTGTTTATTTTAAAACCAGCTACGAATATCTTTACTTGGAATATTATAGATTCATTACGCTTCGTAGAAAAGAATCTGATTTCCTTTCTCCCACAATAAAAATCATAATATATCATGCGACCATATAAAAACCATCCTTATGAGAATATGCCAAGACTCCTCTATGTCTTATATCATTAGTGTGATTACCATCATTGTAGTTTGCAGTTGACAAGATTCGTATCGCATATACCTTTGTTTAAAATGCCAGCTATTGTTCCAATGTATCTTGTATACATTAGGATGGTATTGCTAACTATACTTAACAATATTTCATTAGGAATGCTAAAACTTATCATTAGTGCTATGTATTTGCTTTAAGGCACGTAATTCCTCAAAAGCAGCATACTTGCACAATAAAAGCAAATTTGCGTGGGGGTAGTATATGGCAAGGGGTTAACAATTTTACGTTCACCATTCTCTTTTCTTGACGCCATTTTCATTAAAAATGCACTGGTGCACTATTCACCACATTCACTACAACTTTACAAAAAAGTTGACTCGGGTATCTCAACAAAATAAATAGTTGTATCCTTTGTTGTTATGGTGTGTATGTACATTTGCTCTCAAATTACATGTAAAATATATAACTAAAATGTACATATAGATTTTATTAGGTATTATTAGCATTGCTCATCATCATCCCACAAGTTTGCAATAATATGTAAGGGTAGTGGGTAAGCTATTTTTTAACCTTCGCCTGCTACAAAGTTGCGTTGTGTGCATCTATCCAAATATGGGACTATGACCAGGAGAATGGCTTTAGGTAAATTAAAGATGTGTATTAGAACTGCCTACATTTTCTCATTAAAAAGGTTGGTACAAGTACTGCACAAGGAGCATAGGTATACAGGTATCATTTTAAAGCGTGCTCGACAGTCGACTATTGCATGTGAATGTATAGGAATCTCTAAGGTTCCCTTGCATTTTCATCCAAGCACACGAGACAACTTTGCAGTACTATTACTATGCACTGGCACTAACTACAATAATAACAAGTTGATAAAAGAGGAAAAATGAAGACTCTTCAACCACAAGAATAAGTCGTGTCGTACATGCATATAGATGCGTCGTAGTTGTAGTGATAGGTAGTAGTTTCCTTCAACTGGCTGCGTATTACGATTATCATCCCTTGCAACAATAGCAACATTCGGTAGTAAAGTGTTGGGAAGCCCGAAGAACGGACCTATTGTTACCTGACGGTCTGTCAGTCGGAGTATCATCATCCCCGTGTTTTTCTTTTTTCTTCGTGTTGCGTAAACAAGCACTGAAAAGGGAACACAAAAACAGACCATTACTTCTACTCTTCTTTTTTAATCATACTTTAGCAAACAAAAATCACCAACAAAATTGAGCTGTCTGTTGCTTTATTCAAAAATATAATTGAAAATAGTATCAACAGCTACCCATTGTCGACAACAATGACATTTGTTTGCTTTCTTTTTCAAATATCCCGTGTTACATTCTTGTTCAAAGACAAGTAGTGTTTCATTGTTGTATTTTCATGCATTATCCGTGTTGGTGCTGCTGTATTCCATTTCTACAATGCATGATGGATGACTGCTGAAGTGGCGATTCCGTTGCATGGAACTTGAAAACAAAACGCTTCACTTCCGGTTGGGCGCTAGTGTGATTGTGTAATTGTCGGATTTTTATTGGACCATCGCTAGCTAATATATCACAGGAATAGTTTATTGCAGGCACGAACTTTATATTTTAACCGTTGCAAGTTGAAACCAAAGGACTTTTAAACAGAGAGAAGGTGGAGTAATGACGTGTCCTCTAGAGGAAGTTTAATTGCTCTGCTTAGTGTAACTACCCGCCTTAAAATAAATAAAAATAGCATACTAACCTGCCACGCATGTAGGCATTTTGCAACTTTGCAAGTACTCCCTTGCGACAACTGCATGTTCATTTTATGTGCAACACCTTTAAAGAATTATTGCTCTGGTTATTAGTTTCCTTTATTTTACACCGTTAAAAAGTGAAGTCGGTAATTACTATGTGGGACTGCACATTCCTTTATTTGTGCCTGTTATAATACTGGTGTGCTGACAGTTGCTAATTGCCGGGTAATTATTGCCCAGACTTGCCAGACAGTTATAAAATATGATTGCATAGCTTATGGATGTGTAGTTCGAAAACAAAGTGACTGTGTCAGTAGGAATAGAATATTTTGAAGGAACGATAGTGTAGTAAATACAGTGACTAATTATAGCAAAGGTGGTGGACAGAACATCACTATTTTTAGCTAAAGTAAAAATTCATTTATTTTTGCATATGGCGTAGGCGTAGCTAACGCTCCAGCCCTGTTGTACATAGGTACCTTCCTATTATTTACGTGGGCATATCACAAGCTCATTTTATATCTTATTGTTACCAAAAACTCTTCATTGTAAGTCTGGAGTTGTTTGGAACTCCAATTGTGAGCTTGAACTTTCAAAATGAAGGAGTTTTTGTGTACGTCTGCTGGCTACAGGAGAGGAAGTCATCAGTTTAAGAGAAAAATTAGCGAGATTCCTTTGTTTTGCACACAGAGAACTTTAGCAACATCATGTTTGTATTCGCTAGTGATTATCCTATTCATTTCAAAATCGTCGCTAGCCAAGGACTTTTATTATCATCCAGATAGCATTCATCATTACAGTACTAACAACAGTAGTAATGATCCTCAACATGAGTCAAATACGATGATGGACTTTGTGTCGACATCAACCACAAGGTCAAATGAGGTTCCAAACGATATGCTTAGTACTAGTGGTGATAGTGATAGTACATCTACATCAACAGATTCGTCCACAGTAGCCAAAGCGTTTTCAGAAGCAACGTCGAGGCCACAAGCGTTTGTTACAGAGGAGAAACAAGGAGAAAAAGGTGAGCTAATAATTCATTCATGCATTCATGTCATTTCATATCATTAGGCATTTCTTGTAAGAAACATTGCGCATTGGTACAAGGGAAGAACGAAGTGGAGTGGAATGAAAAAAATTGTAATGTTCGCAGAAGATTACAATTGTTGATGGGAACAATACCATCAAACAGTCACAGTTTTGTAATCTCGTTTTTGCTCTACTACCTACGAAGCATCTTGGATGTTTTGAATCACTCATAATTTTAGGTAGATAATTCAGGTTAACGTTTTTTTGTACTTTAAGTGGCTTTTATTTTCAATCAGAAAATAATGCTTGAATAAGTACAATATTTTTTATGAATATTGAATACACGTATTAATCTCCGTCATTATCATCATCATAAAAGTGGCATATTATGTAGATAGGTATTTGCGCTTTACTAACGATGCAATTATTGAAGCAAGGATAATTGCTATGTGTTTAGAGATAGTTGAGAAATGGGGCTAGGTCTAAAGTTCTGATACGCCTTTGTGATACACTAGGAACTGAACATCTCACCTGGTAAAGACGAGCGTTTGGAAATGTGTATGAATCTAATGAATAAGTTAGAGTTACTTTTATAGAGTAGAGATTATATATAAAAAAGTAAGGAACCTTCTTACCAGACAAATTTTAGAAAAAAAACTGCCATGCCTATACTTGTTATTCGTTTTTGGTTACATTATTCATACTTTGTACTACTCTACTTGAATCATGTATGGATTGCTATCGCTGCAAGGCTTGACCTCTGTTTTTCGCCTCTCCTCCTTTTGATTTTGGTGAGTGATACTCTTGACATAAATGGTCATCAGTCGTGTGGGCAGTCTACTTAGAGTTTGAAAAAATATGAACGCATGAATAATAGGATTTCTTGTTTAAGTGCATGCTTGGAAAGGTGTTTTTGTTGGATGAACGAATAAAAAGATGCATAAGAATGCTTAGCATAAAAGAAGAATTCTCAAAGCGTTCATGGAATTTTAGAAAATGAATAGGGAAATGGCACTGCTGACTCTATGTAAACTTTCAATACAACTACAATTGTATATTACGAATTTCGTCATGGACAAAAAATGTTCGAACAAAATTGCGTCTAAAAGCTTTAAAAGTTCAAAAAGAAACGTAGGTTTGTTTTTACAAACGATGCATTAAAATCCAAAAATGCTTTGGATTTGAGCATTATTGTATACTTATGCACGAACTGACTTTTTTGGTGTCGTGTCCAAGGAACGCTTTAATTTTTCTGTTGATGGATACCATTTGCAAGCAAAACTGCAGCAAAATGATTATGGCTATGAATAGATTATAAGGAAACCTTTTAATAGAAAAACACCGCGTGTAGGATGACTTGAGGTTAACTTTTTGGGAATTTAGAAAGGAGTTACGCTGATGTTTGTATTACAATGTATGTTATACTTGCTCGTTTTTCATTGTGGACAATGATGCAACAAAAGTAACAAAACTAAAATCTTCATGTTAATACGACCATACTTCAATATAATTATGTATACATCAGGGTCGACACACTCGATTTTAAACTTACTTGTTTTGTCGTTTACCTGGCCAAGTGGTTTTAAGAAATTGTTAGAACGGAAGAGAAGGGCAAAACAAACATTGCCAAATTCGAAGACTTTCTCAAAAAAAACTTGCCATGGCAATAGTAGAATGAACATGATGAAAAAATGAATGGTTACCTCTTTACCCTGTAATGCTCCGAAGGGGCTAGGTTAGGTAAAATTCTACATATTAAATTAACAATTTTAGACATCATCAGTCTATCTGATTAGTGAACTGTATAAGCCAAAAATGGAACAGTTTTTATCAGTGAACATTGTCTTAGTTTGTGCTCAAATTTTAATCTGCTTATTCGAATAAAACATGCATTAAACATGATAACTGACCGTTAGTTGGTTATCAGTTTATGTATCTTATCACCCTACTTAACTTTTGACCTACACGCACAATAAGTCGACTTTCAATGTTGCAACACATCTGACTATATTTGATGTTAATTCTTGAGAAAATATATGAAGAATTCTTAAATACTGTATCCAATGTCGCATAATAAAATGTAATACCTAACTATTGTTTCTTCCACATAAGAATGGTTTTGGCATAAAGCGTTATTAGTGTTAGTACTTATAATATACTAACGGAACTTATATATTATATGTCAATCTGCTTATATGCCAGACTTTAATCACTATAATCAGTATTGTTAACCTTTTAATTTTCTTTTTAAACAAATAAATAAATTAGAGTAGCGTTACTTTTTCTTCAGCTTTTTGGTAAAAACTAGTCTCCATAATAGGCTTTGTGTTCATTTAAATGAAGGTAGCATAGTAGCAGTTAAAAAAGGTTTCACGGCTAAAATAATTCCTCTTTAATCCCTTTCATTATCCTCGCCATTCACCATTGCTAAACTGTGCACAATCTTGTACAGTTTTTTTTTCTAGCACCATAACCAACCATCAACATCCCACACAATAAAATAACGTGGCCTTCCTCACTCTTTTTTTTGTTTATTTCTCCGATTTGCCTCGTTCGTCATCATCAACTTATAAATAAAGTAAAAGTGTACGGTGCTTTTTTTCGTCTTTTCTTATAAATCCATCTGGCTTGACGTTCGTTCATTCACTTACTCCTCTCCAACTCTCCGCTTCGCTTAGTTTAAAAAACATTTAAGGACTGGCTCCCTAGTAGAAGCTTTTGCATTGCTTTGCATCAAGAATGATGAAAATGTGGAATCGAGAGGAAAATCTTTGTTGTGCGCTGTGTGTGCGAACGTGCATTGATTCTATAAATTAGCACTACTGCTTACTGCTCCTCTTCCTTATTTGCTCTCCGACGAACAACGTTAATGCTGTTGAGATGTGCTTTCATGATTTTTCTTTAGTAATTCTGATGATTTTCGTTGATAACATGGTTTGTATGTGTGCAGCAGCATGTGTGAGCAGTCTATAAAAACAGTAAAACAACGAAAAAGTAATATTCGAATTATTAAATCCCGAATACAAGCTGAAAAATGCGACTCATAAAAGGCAACGCGTTGTTTTCTTAATAAATTTTGCTCTTCTTTACACTGCTCACTTGATGAAAACGATGCAATGAAACGGGCGTTGCACGAGGTATCTGCCAAAAAAGCGGAGATGGGAGGATACTTCACCGTTTTTATCTAAGATCCGTAGAAACTGATAAGTCCACTGCGCTTTTTGCTATTAAAAGAAAATGAAAACAGAAATGAACAAATAGATACGGTATACATCATATACCTATATAGGTGTTATTGATATGTATTATAATATATTAGTGGTACAAGATTTCGAACTAGCCAAATCAGAAAACATACTATACACATTCGGAAATATGAATTTAAACTTTTTAAGGATCATTATGTTCGCCTGTTACAATAATTAATTAGGCTTTAAATAACTTTTAGTTCTTTTCATTTTCGTCTGTAATATTTACTCATTTTTGATTATTTGTGTAACAATGACAAATGAAGACATTCGAGGAAATAAATATACATAAGTACTATAATATAGGTACACAAATTCTGGTGGATAAAAATACTAGCTACTGACAACTAAAGTGATGGTCATATGGAAGCAAATTCTCGCCACTAACTAGTGCTTTGTACAATCGTGCGTTCCATAAGTAAAGCAGGATTGGCGGAAATTCCCTATCTTATGCTGCTCGCTTTTGTTGTCTTTTGTTGGACTGGAAAGTATCAACAACTACCATTTTTGAATGTTGCGATGACAAATTCGAATGACTGTGCATTACTTAGAAACCCAACAAAGTTATTGCTATATTTTACAATGAACTTATATTAGTCTCATGGAGTTAGTAACTAGAGAGACGGAGTTACCTCTGTAGGGCTATCTTTACATTGAGTTTTCGAAAGTAATCAACGATTTTCCATTGAAATAGTCACATAGGAACGACGGTTTGACATGGCAACAGGATTTCTACAGCAATTACGGCTTTAGTGCAAGGCAATAATGAGTTTTCCGCATAACAATGATTAGCAAAAATAAACTGTACATAAAATATCATTAACCGGATTTTTTGGAAAACGGAACATTAAATCATGGTCAACTTTCTCCTAGCACAAACATGGTGTTCAAATGTCAGCTAGCTTCCTAGTAATCGAATAGTAAAAAAGATTTTAATAATCGTCAAAATTTCATTATCGGACTTGAGCAGTCAAAATTTCGTTTTACGTCCAGTGCTGGTCTTTAACAGTTATAAAACATCAACATAAGTTTCCTATAATAAATGATCCAATACATTTTAAATTTTTATTTACAGCTCCACCAGCGTTTTCCACCCGAGTGGCGTGCACTGAAAATGAAATGGTTGTGGATGTTTTGAGCTCCTCATCGCATCTAATAACTGAAGCGTATTTGCAAGGACTGAAGAATTATCCAGGTAAAGGAAAACATGAAATGACTACCTTCAACTAATAATCATCCATTACACATATCTACGTAGATATAATATGGTTCCACAACACAAATAAAATGCTTTTCTATATTTCATATCATGTTACTGACACATCTGTGCTTCTATATGGGTACCCAATAATTACCTGATACTTCGAAATGCTTTCATGAGAATCCTATAATTATTCAATATGATGAAGGTGGAATGCACGGGTTTTATTTATCCCTCACTACACGCCCACCCACGCAAGATAGACGTAAACAGAAGAGTTTAAACTCATTGAACAAAGTGAAGATATTTTTTCTTCGAAATTAGTTCGAATGAAACAGGAAATTAGCAGGTTCCCCACCTCTGTGCTGCTTCACAGTAAAAACCTTGTCTCTAATATCACCCTTTCTTTCTTGCACTCCCCGCTATAGTACGCGTCGCTAAATAAGGAAAGATGAGTAATTGCTTCAGTTCAGTTTTATTATGTGACTATGAGAGGTTCCCGGGCTGAATTTTTTGCACGCTTTATATTTAAAGTTCTCATTCAAACGTGTAAAGAATAACCTGTTGAACCTGGCCTAACCGTTTGTGCTTTCCTTTTTAAATTCAAGTTCAAAAACACTAGCATCCATGCCCTTTTGTAGTTATACAAACTTAAAAAGCCTGCCAGATAAAAATGTCTTATTGCTCTTTTTGTGCATTTACACTTGTTTTGTAAAGATGATGAATTTAAAGATTTTTTTGTGCATTCTCCTAACCTAACGTAATGCTAACAAGTTTACCACTTTACTGGCACTTCCTCCTCAAGAAAAAACGCTAGTCACTCAAGAGTTTTTTGGTATTTACAAAACGTACGTACGTGCTAACCTTCCCACTGTACAAAATCAAATCAGAGACATGTTAGTTGCAAAGTGAAACATCCATTGTTTGTTGTGGCTACAAAAATTCAAGTTGAGATACCTAGTCAAGTTACATAACCTAGCGTTATATTTTTTATAAATGTTTTCTGATGTAATCTGCTTGTTACCAAGAGGAAAGGGTAGTTCATAAATTGAAATTTGAAATATTTCCCGTGATATTCTCCGTAAAAACGCAGTAGAAAATCTATAAAAACTCAGTTACATAGTTCCTTTTTGTACTAATTAAGGCCACAAAGTATAAAATGCCATCCGTGGTAAATCACCGTTTAGATAGGGAGTGCTTGTCTCACAGTAACACAACGTTATGCATACAAACTGCTACCTATTGACGAGTATAAATACGCGTAGTTTTAAAGCTATGCTAACTTTAAAAAAAATATTTACTAACATAATAATTTTCGGGCTAGCATTGTTTTAAAGTTTAAATCGCCTGTCACTTGTTGCTTGGATCCCCTTCTTGTAGCCGTAGTATTACCTATTTGCTTTTTGATAATTGTAGTGTGCCGCTGCACTGTGTTGTAGTTATAATTTGCGTAGATGGAACATTTCCCGTGAATGAACTGTGGAAATATGGAGTAACGACTAATGACATAAAAGATGTCAGAAAACAATTTTAAATGTTTGATACTGTTTCTCTTTTTCAGACCCATCGTGTACACCAATCAGCAAAGGGTCTAATAAAGGTCACCACTTGCAATTTAGACTGTCTCTAAGTGACTTGACATTTTACCGGTGTGGCACCAATCTCATCATCAACAAAATTACCGTAAGTTGCCCAGAAATTATTCCCTTTCCGTTTTCCATTTTCTTTGGTAGTTTCTCATAATTTGTCTTGGTATTATTTTGTTTCCCAAGTTTTATTTGTCTCTAATGATAGGATCAGGATTAATCATCAGTCATTTAATAATGATTTTAGGATGTACACTGTAATACCTAAAATTATCCCATGAGGTCATTTTGTAAATCAAATCATAGAAAAAGTCGACGAGAACGGATCCTTGTTAGCGCTTATGATTATTATTAACCTGTCATTTCGAGCAACATTTTATAAGATAGGTAGCCACATAATTGTGGACCTGAGTCATAATGCACATGCGCACACACACAAAGCAAGCAAAAGTGCATTTTGTAGTAATTACTATCAACAATCATAGTTATCCATAATTTTCCACAATACTCATTGTACCATCTTTTTGCATGCCCATCTTAATGTCATAGTTTCCTTTACCTGCAGTCTTGCATTGTAACGTTGCTTAAGAGGAGCATACTAAAAATAGGAAATAATGACCAATAAAAACGGTCTCAAGTTAATGATTTTCATTGCCAACTGCAACTGCAATATATGGTATATGAACGACTTGGTGTTGGCATGCTCGGTGGGAATGAAGTGTGTCTTCGGTCTTCAGGTATAATTTTCGTATATACAAATATACCTTACACGTGTATTCTTCATTTTCCCTCATATGTTGATGCCCAGTGATACAGAGAAATAAAACACAAGAAACATGATAAATACTTCCGGTTGTTTGATGGTTACCACTTCTATTTGTATATACGCACAACAGGGAAGTTATGATGTTTCTTCAGTATTAACAAGAACTACCAAACCAACCAACCACAAATACCCGTGTGTTGTGTACCAGTAAAATTGTAAGAGAGAGTTTATAATTTTGCATCCATCCATCATAATAAAACATACAAGCATAGTGTAAGCAAAAAGCGTAATAATGAGCAAACATGTTTGTGTATATGCCATCTTCTTTTAGTAACATTTTTCTGCAATAAGTTAATAGCTTTCATGCGTATCCATTTTGCGGTATAATTTCGCTTTACTGTTCACTGATTTCTCATGAAAGGTCTGCCTCTGAGTTTTTCTCGGGAAGAACAGACCATCTAAGTATATGTATTTATTTGACTATATTACAGGCGCGTTGTGTTAATCGCATGGCTTCAGTTTTATTGCAGAAAAAGCATCACATTCCAATTCTTTTCTGACTGTTTGATTTTTGTATCATGAATACGAAATATATATCTGGTTCAGAACAAGAATGACTGCATGCTTTTGATTTTGCACCTTTTTATATATCTATGTTGCTTGTAATTTTATTCTGAGTTTCATTTTCTCAATGGTTTCATATTTCATTCTTTTATTATTCGACAGGGTACGAGGACTTATTACAATCGGTTGGATGTTGTTGTGCTTGAGAAGCCAGAGGAGGAATTGCCAATAAACAACAACAGGAATATCACAACTGCGTCATCCTTGGATGACAGTATAGTCACGGATGATGAAAACTATGTCTACAACACGCAAACCGTATTGATCAAATGCCAATTTGCCAATCTAACCGCGTTCAACCATAATAACAGGATTAGGAGGGATGTGTTACCCGCTGGGTTCCAGGAGGCTGAGTAAGACAAAAACGATAAAATTAAACATTTCACACCTTGAAATCTTACTTTGACAGGGTACTTTTTATACTGTTGCGTGCGAATGCACTGATTCTTGATGACTTTCCTATTTTTGTCAATGATTTTAAGATGCATGACATACATTTGAGAGTTGCTATTGCTACTTGTGAGAAAGCAATTTTTACATATAAATTGAGATTGCAACAACATGTTGCTATAAGTAAACCATATATATAGCCCGATGACACCACATTGTGCAATTTAAAGTTTTAGTGGTTTCTACAACAACAATACATCGACATATAAAATCGTGTAAACATTCTGTCTCTGTCATAGAAAACAAAAATCGATTATGTTGAATGAACAAAAGATTACGATCAAGTTTTAGCACGAAAATGTATGGTTTTTACTGCATGATAATTGATCGTAACGTCCCTTTTTCTTAAAGAAACTGTACCTAATCAGTCGCTTCCTTTGAATTTGAATACCACGCCTCCTTTTAAATAGTTTTTAAAAACAACTTGAAAAGTTATTGACTTGACTTTGACAGACTAGCAACCTGTCATGTCGAAGTCAATTTTGAAGTCACCCATGATTGGTGACAGCAGAGCCGCTGTGACTGGTCGCTCAGCAAACATTTTGGATCTTATAGTCTTATACATTATTGTTTCGCGATTCTTCGAAAGTTAATCATTTTCATGCGAGGAAGTAACCATTAAATGGTTACCATTTGGTCTTCATGCGTTATACGAG